>JAAGAY010147605.1:0-90175 GCA_011801015.1 Ardeotis arabs
ATTCTATGATTCTATGATTTATCTACCTCACATCTTACCAGTAACTTTAGGGGAGTTTCAGCTGTATAATTTCATTAATTGCTGACAGATTTTTTCAATATTTTTTCAGAAAAGTGAAGTGATGTTTTGTGAAATTACCATTTGTTCTAGTGGTTTGAAAGTTTGTTCTGAATTGGCCTCATCTCATTTTGGAAATAATGGCAGAATTTATTTAATGGCCTAAATCCATGTCTATCTACAATGCCTTTCTTTCTTTAAAGTTACATAAAGCTATTTTTTCTTAAATAAGGGTTAAATTCGCCTTGCTTTAGTAAGGCTGGTTCTCTGGCAGAAATCAGAGAGGCTTGTTTGGAAAAGGATTTGACATGCATGCTCTGTCCTGCTCAGAACTGGCAGAACAAACCTCATATAAAAAGCCTGCTACATCAAAGCCCGGGGAGCTTATCCACTCATATATTTAGCTTACTATTCTTAAAAAAAGCAACCCTTGTCCTTGTCCTTTGGCTACTTTTGATGAACTATACGTTATGCCCCATAACATTTATTGCAGATTGTACAGGTACTAGCCAAGCAAAACACCTATGTGTCAATATTTCCTTGAAGTTTCCATGCTCACTTTCAAAAGCATGTCTTAAATCCAAAATTTTAAACCTTCCGAGTTCCAGTTTGACAAATTTATGAAAAGCAGCTAGACACCCTAAATTAAGATTATTTAATTCTGTTTTTCACATTTTTCTGCCAGTAACTTGCTATTATTAATCACTTGTCATTCTGGCATTAGAACAATACATAGCAAGGCTATGTAAAGCCTTCTTCAATGTCTTCTTTTTAATACTAACAGAGAATTGGCAGGTGTATTTAAAATAGTTCTTTACCAATCAGCACAGAATATTACCCTGTATTGGGTAACTTCTATCCCTCACTCAGGTTAAACCAAAACACTTTCTTGAAATTCCCAGCTGAGTTCTTCTCGTGAAATCATGCTGCTCTAGAACCACTTGTATGCTGCTAACTTGTTAGAAATTAGACTGTACCGAGGATAAAACATGACTCTCCTATAATGGTCCTATATTTCTTAACAACCATCTTCTCTCCACACCTTACAGCAGAAAGCCTTAAATGAGGTGTTAATAGCCCCACTATAAGAGAATTCTGATAAAAAATAGATCTGCTGCCACATGCTGCCTAAGACTAATATGATAGTATACGACATGGAAACCTGAACAAGCAACACACTTATTTATGAAAGCAGTGGTAGGTAGCCTTGCAATATTCTGAATGCAACTAAAATCTGGACTGTCCATTGCTTTACAGTTTTTTCCTTAATGAAACGCAGCATAATTAGAATTTATATAATTACCTTGGTCATTAAAACACTGTGGAACACCTTAATTAGCAGATGATAATTCAGCAGTATCTCTAATAAGCTGTTTTGTCTCTTTCTACACTTACTAAGGATAGAGGGGTTTTCTCCTCCAATTTTCCTCAATCTGGGAATATTGTGAGGATGGTATTTAGCACTTCATGATGTAATGAAATTATAAATTATGTTTGGACAATATCAGATTCAAAAAGTCATATCTGCAGCTTCCTCCAATAAAACACATTACTGCAACTACAGTCAATTACGAAATCCTGTGAATTAGTAACACAAAAAGTCAAGTTCTCTTGTGTCTTTTGGCTTTCTACTGCCAGGGACAAGAATTCACACAGGAAAAGTAAATTGCACAGAGCAAAAAGTACAGACAGCATTACAACTCCAGTGTCTTATCTCAGAGACTTAAACAGCTCTGTGATCTTTCATTAAGTTAGGAATTCTCAGTCTCTCATCTATGCAAACACATGCACTAGGAAAAAATATAAGATATATTTACCTATACTACAGCAACAGTCAGGGTGGGCATTTGTAAGGTTTTTTTGACCCCTGCCACCTCCATATTCTGAATATTTTGTTTTGAGGCAGGTGTTTTAGATGAAGAACATACAATCCTCTGCTGTGGCACATCATCAAAATCTTCTGTAACTTTGATAAAGCCAGGATGAGGCTTACTATGCGATCCCAATGGCTATGGACACCGAGAGGATGCTCATGCTTATTAAGTATTTTGTGCTGCACATTTCTATGGTGTTTGCTGATAAACAGCGCCATGTTTATGTATTTTAATAGAAGCTGAAGGCATGCAGTTCTGACTGCAGGGGCTGACTCAGCAGTTTCACTTAGACAGGCATCTACTAGATAATAAAGTCTGCAAATGTCACTAAAGTCCATTTCAGACTGTGTTGGGAGTTAAGTAAACATGATTACTAAGGGGGCCAAAAGGTTAGTTGAGAATTTCTGTTTCTGACAGAAAACATTGTTTATTCTATATTACTTTAGGGAGGAAGAGTTTAATTCCCAGTGAGCATTATAACAGTAAACAAAAGTTGAAGTGCATCCAACTCAAAATTCTAAGCCATTTCAGCAAGTCAATAACATCTAAGCCAATATGCCAACTATTTCCCTAAGTATTTAAAATACCACAGAAATTACTTAAAAAAAAAGAAAAAAAGAGAGAAATTGAAGCACTTAAGAGGACTTCTCACTTCCATGTAATCTCCAATGACAATTTTATCTTGGAAGTAGTTAGGAAAACTTACCGATTTTTAAATATGTAATTAAAGATGTAATTCTATGCATGCTTGGAGCAATGAGTTGTCAGAAAACAAAACCAGAGTTTTCCCCAATGTTTGCCATTTCAGTGTTGTAGGTTTTTAATATTTAATAATAAAATAAGAAACATTTTTCTTAAAAGTGCCACAGAAGAAAATGTTACTACTGAATTCAGAAATGTGGAAAATAAAAATACCTCCACCCTTTAGGTAAAACCAGAAACAAACTGCTGCAATAAAACTGTTGTCACCTGAGGCTGGTTGAGCTTCCTCTCTGTTAGTACTTAATTAGTAGGTCACTTTCTCAAAGTAAGTGTGCTACCTGCCATTATTTAAACTTTTCCTAAACTATAACAGCAGCAATCTATGCCATTCTGCTTTGCCTTTTGGAACTGCATGTGCTGTTGATTCTCTAATTCATTTAGCTACCAGGGAGAAATACACTGCTTCTGAATTACAAAGTTGGGTTCTTCGAGCAGATCACCACTTGCATACCTGCTGTGGTTCTTGAACACCTGAGAAGATTCTGCAGAGAAACAAGAATTGTTACCCAATTTATAGTATACAAGCTGAACTAGAAAGAGGTGCCATTCAAGATCTCTGAAAGCACATCCTCCTTAGGACTCTAGAGGCTTTAAGCTTAGTAAAGTATGTTTACTCCCCTCATTATCTTCCAAATTTAAAAAAGTAACAACATTGGACTGTAGTTGCCAACACAAACAAACCCCAAAGAAATCCTTCATTTAAGAAATTAACTACAAGTAGAAATATAAAAAGGAAACAGGTACAGACAGGAAAGGGGAAAAATAGCAAAGGGCTTTCACAATGCACTCACTGGCAAGGTACTTTATGAAAATCCATGAGATTAACTCAGATGAATTACCTGTTAATGTTTGGCAAGTATACTGCACACATACGAGATTATAGAAGAGTATTTGCTTCCAGATGCCAGGCCAGTCTTTAGCACACAGAGTAAGCAGAAAATTACATACTGAGAAAGTATCCTTCTGCAGTCAGTGAGAAATTTTAAATATTATCCCACAAACCACTTGCACGTTCAGATATGTTTCTACTATTTTTATACTGCTCTTTACATATATTTAAAACTAGAACTGAGGTTTGGCATGTTAAACTCACATCTGCTACATTCACAAATTATGATCAGCTTACCATTTGCATGGCAGATCCTTGGGTGAAACAGCTACTTTATCAACAGGAGAATGTCTTTCTTGGAATTCAGTGAAATAAGAATTGCCGGTATATTTTTGTGTATGTACATTGAGATCATATCCAGTTCTGCATGCAGTACAGAGGAAGATCTGCATTTACCAAAGTCTTAATTGCTATATGGAAGTTCCAAGAAGTCAGTAGAATTTATAGGCACTATATGATGCTTTTTATATTAGGGAATTGAAACAGAATATAAGCAATTCTGAAGCTGCAAGCATAGAGGGTTTTTTTTTAGAATGACACCACACTCTTTCACAGGCATATATTAAAAATGTAATATTAAGATGTAGAGAAATTATAAGCAATTGCACAAACTGAGAACAACAAAACAGGACATGATTATGGAAGAAGACTATAGGTAGGATTAATAGAGAAACATATCGCATTTCCCACTCAGATTAGCAAGAAAATGACTTAATTATTCAAAATCTAAGTATGTTGTTAACACAATTATTTCTAGAAAACTCTGAATACATGGCCTTGTAATGTCAGTACGATTAAAACAGACCAGCATAACAATTTAATATTACAAGGAAGAACTTATTAATTCACTAGAAACATTTTCTGTAGTGTCTTTAATGAAACCTCTTTAGTAAGAATTTTTAAATTAAAAATTCAGACTTCTATCCTGTCCCTCCCCATCTCAAGGTGAGTAGCTCTGTCTAGCTGTGTCAGAAATAGAGGTGGAGTAGAAGGAGAGCAGCTGGTGATCTTTACAAGCACAGTTGGTGACTGATCCAACAGCTTTATTAGGATTAAACATGGACCTAAAAATCTGTATTTTCCACATTTCTGTACTATCCAACTCATAACTCCTGAATCTGAACTCCACTGTTTTTAATCTTAGAAGATGAAAATATAAAATATAATCTAAATCTGACTTATAAAAACAAGGCATAAAAAGCTACAAAAGCTATATTCCCACCTTAATGACTTATTAACTCACTGATGGAGAGAGCAACAACTAGCCTTTGACAAATAGGAATACAGATTTTGAAAAAAACCTTACATATACCACAAATGGAAAAGCTGGAGCTACTGAAGAATAGTACATAGGGAAAACTCTATGAGTCTCACAGAAAAGGTATAAAATGGAACAGTACTTTAAAAAATAATACATACAGAAATCTCACTTTGTCCTAAACTTGCTCCTGTTTAATTAAATTCATAAATCCCCAGTTATCTGACCCTAACTGCTATTAAAACAAAAAAGCTTAGGTATTATTAAATAATTTAAGACAGTTCTACTTCTGTTCCTTATATCATTTACCACAGGGGGCTGAGAAAGGTGAGACAGGGGAATGGTAAGCAAAATCTTGCGCTTGAGTGAAACATGAAAAATCGCAGCCATGTATGCTTCTTAAATAGTTTAGAGAAACAAAAAGAAACTACAGGCAAAAACACTACAGTGATCAACATGGTTAGGGAAAGAGAGAAGGAAAGGGAGAAGAAGAAGGAAGGAGAAAACTCAGAAAATTTGCAGCTGTGTCTTTGAAATACAGGCGAAGGAACATGCAAAGTGTCTTCAAGTATAAGTCTGTACAATACAGATGAGCTCCAGAATCAAGATAATAGAGATAAGAGAAAGACATTTCAAAGAACATGCAGGAAACCAGTAACTTGCCCGTGTAAAGGCACATGGAGTAAGGATAAATACAGAGGTTTCCAGCTGTATTGAGTTAATCCTTCACATTCTTGAAAACTGAACGTATTTTATACAGTGCGTGTTACCAAACATCACACAGATCTGCTTTAATAAATCTGTGATGAGTCATAACAAGGAATTAGTTAAAAGAAACAAAAATGCAGTGCCTTCAAGAGGTCAAATGAGTGTTGCCTCTCATCCTGGAAGCAAGATTTTGAGACATTTACTAGGTGTCTGATTCCGTTAGCTTCATATAAGCTGATTATTTTTCTGACTAAATACACGGCAGCATTTGGTGAGGATACCTAAGGCCTGACACAAGGTAACAGGCAAGAGTTTTAGAATACCACCGATTTCAACCATGTTAGGTTCTCACAAGTATTCATAAGTGCTACATTTTAAATATATATATAATATAAACATACACACAAAATATATCTATTTTATACACACACACTATATATATAATGTATTATCAAGTCCACCAGAAGATAAAAAGGTGACTATATCTTCAGTAAACAACTGTTCTGCTTGATACAAAGGTCAACTCTTTGTCATCCGCTTGAGACATTTTTATATTACTCTGAACTGCTCTGTGTAAACACTGTTAGCGTCCTGCCCTAAGCACTGAAGTCTTTTCTGCCTTCACTAGTTGTAATTTTGAACTGAATACCCAGCTTTTGCTTCGTAGTCAAATTCTAGACTCATGTTTCCAACTTGGTATTCCTGCTAGTGCATGAAAAAGTTTCTCCGAAAGTGGTCTACCCCCTGGGCTCTCATCATATTGTTTTTTCAGTATTCTAGAAAGTATCAAGCTGCCTCCTGGACAGACACCTACCCAAACAACATAGCTCCCTCCACTGGATAAGACTTTTCTGTTCTTGCCTCCATAAAAGTCTCTGTAACAGCAATAAGTCTTCTTATGGCAAGAAATACTCAAAAGCATTAATAAAGCTGATAGAACAGGACCTGCAGCACTTGCTTCTTCTTTTCTAATCTATTTAGTTTGGGCATTTGCTTGAGTGCATAAACTAGAAATATGGCTTTAACTGACTGATATATTATTATCTTGAAGCCCTGGCATCTCTCTTGATTCTGTATCAAAAAATTAGCACATGGAAATTATTTTTTATAGCACACATACTGAAGCAGACAGAAATGAATGCCACCGAGTTCCAACATCCCATTTTTGTCACCAGAAAACATTTCTTAACGTGGGGCAGAAAATGAAAACACAGTTAATGTAATTAAATGCAAAAGATAATGTAAAAAAACACCCTGGCATATGTTAGGAGGATACAGAAGAATAATTAAAACAAGTAGCTCTGTAACTATGATTAAACTTCATAAACTGCAGCATCCTGTCCGGCAATTCTCCTTACCCACGTGTAAGTTTCTACTTCTGCAGAGCATTTTTAAAAGCATGGGCATGACCAACTGCAGGCAATCAGATATTTCTGCGATAAGGTAAGTTCCAGCAACAAGCTTATTAAACCAAGAGGACACTTTAACAGTAGGTACTGGGAGTCTGAGAGTAGCCAGCACTTGAACTTGTAATCAGTTTAGCTATTTTTTTGCATATATATTACAAAAAAAGTATGCAGTAAACTAGCTATTCAGAAGTTATCCTTCTAAATGAATCCTCAAGTTACCTTCTTTTTTATATTTCTTGAAGGAAAGAATGATAGAGCAATAATAAATTAGTCTGCATATTGTTGCAAATTTCAAGCTAAAGTCACGTAGCTTCCAAATTCCATTCAAACAGAATGCCTGCTGTTTACCCCAACTACCATTCACATAATTATGTTTATGCCTACCATGGACTACTGAAGTGTCCATAATATTTCAAAGTTCATGTTATCAAAAGGAACTTTATAACTGTATATTTATCTACCCTGACTCTACTGAACACATTTTCCAAACAAAATGAGTATTGGCAGAACTAGCTTTGGCCAGCACCTCTCTGTCTCTCTTAAACTGATATTTGTTGATCTTTCATTACAGTTCAGATCATACAGTTCAGTACAGATCTATTTTTTACTCAGCATATACTGAAAAGTACTGTCAAAATCTGTACCAAAGGTACAAGCAGATTTCTAAAAGGCAAATTGTATTTTCTAATATTAAACAACTTCCATGCCATGTCTTGGTTGAGTAAGGATTTCCAGTTTCTCATTTTGGATTAGAATACTAGAGTGCTGTATGCAGAGGTTTTTGTCATTTCTTGACAGACCTGGATGCCAAAGGAAGTGTCAGTGCAATCTTCTGTCCTATTGTTAAAAGCTCTGAGCCTGAACCGGAAGGGACCTTTCTCTAGGAAGTCACTCAGAAGGCAAAGATGACAGATATAGTATTATTGGTACTTTAAAATTTAGTGTTCCGCTTTCCTGCAAACCAAACACAAAATGATGAACTCCATCTGTCTCAGACTTGAAGCTTCACCTACCTGCTACAAACAAAGTGAACAGTCCTGGAAAATGGATTTGACTGCATGGAGGCAGAGCAAAACAAAGGTAGTGCAAAACAAAAACTACATCCCTTCTCACCTCCCTACCTCCTTCTACCCAGCAAAAGATGATATTTTTACATTTTCAAAATTATGTGTAGATTGGATAATTATGAGGTCAGAGATGAAACAATACCAAGGCAAATGTGGTTGTATGCAATTATCAAGCCATGTAAATATGGAGTAAGCGCATACAATGGGTTAGTCTGTAAGGATTAGCATGCGGGGAGGCTTTAATCAGTTTGCTTGAGAACTCTGTCCTGTGATACCAAGAGAATCCTTGAACGTTTCTACTGGAACTCCCTATCCAAAAACCACACTGAGAATCTCTTAGAAAATGCTGCACATTCAAAAAACTGAACACGGATTTGCTTTGTTGATCATTTCCAAACATTAAATCCATTCAGTTATTTCAGCAAGAAGGAAAGAAAAAATCCAAACAACAGAAATGTTTCAGAAGTCGAAATGTTTCACCTCAATGCTTTTATTTCACGATTATCATTAGACTACCATAAGCTGTTTGCAGATGGACGGTACAACATTTCCTCCTGTATTTTCTGGTTCAAAGGTGCATCATAAACTGCTGGCATAGTGATCTACTCAACCTTGTTACAGAAAAAAACCAAACTACCTCAAATGCACAATCTGCCCTACTCCCCCCCGCCCCTCCCCGCTTTGCTGTCTTTATTCTGTAACTCTCTCTGGTTATTTATGCATTCGCAGGACTCCATATACTTCTAGAATCCACTGAAAATTAAGAAGGTTCTTAGCACTTAGGCTGAACTTGTGGTCTGTATTTGTTTCTCAGAATAAAGCCTACTCTTGGTACCTTGCGAGGAACTGGGGTTAACAGTTGCAAGAACGGTATGAGAGAGGCAACAGAGCTATGAAGCAACAGCTGGGCAGAGAAGAGAGGGAGAACACTCCTGGAGGCACTAAAGATTTTTACAGGCTTGCAGCATATGTTTAACTAAAAACTTAAAATGCACAGACTGAAAAAAGTGGCTGAACCTGTGTCCATTTTCCTCCATTTCCCTGTTTATCCTGTAGCCTGGATTACTTTCATTGTTAAAATAAAAACCTTAAAAAACACAGAAGTCTTCTGTGCATATCGTGCTGGTGGCACACAGACTACTGAAGTTTTGGGATGGTGTACGCTACACATATTTTATAACTGATTCAAAGATGTTTGGCTTTTCCTGTTAAAATACTGATTAGCTTTTATGTAAGCAGGACGTACAGTTAGTTGCCTCCACCTACTGAAGGTCAGAAAACATCAACTCCAAAAGAAGAAAAAACCTAAAAAATACATTTCTCACCTACCTTTAACCTTTATTGTTATTGATATCCAGTGTTACAAAGAGAGCCAGACTCCTATTGCTGCAGATTTTAAAAGGCTTAAAGTTCATTTTCGATAACCCTTTAGCACTATGTTAACAAAGGCATCGGTAAAAAGGAAATTTCTCAGCAATAACTGCCAGTGGTTTTGGATCATGCTATTCCTTGGTCTTGACTTAGCAATTAAAGTAACTGAAAGCAGAAAACGCACAAAAAAAGACTGATTATTTTTATTTACAATTTCAAGTTACTATCTGTTCTTAGGTTTTCATTGAACTGGGAAAAAAAGTGAACATTCTACTGTCTGAGCAGGCTGCCTTTAACAGCACATCATTTCAAGTTATTTGTGGCTATTTTGAGGCATACAAAAGAAATTGTTGATGCATTTTCATGTGACTAAGTGTCTCAATGAGGAATCATGAAAGTCACCGAGATTAGAACTGTCTCATAAAACTGAACTTAGGATATTATGAACAAACAGATCATTAATATGCAGCATCAGACCCATCTGATCAGTAGTTACAGAATTTTGAGATGGAACTGGAATAGTTTTATATCTCTTCAAGTTCATGAAGTTTCATTAGAGCTGATGTAACTTGATACAACTCAATTATGGAATTTTCACACAACTATTATGTATTTATACTTATTTTTTTAACATACTAAGTATAGACAATCCAGTTTTCTCAGTAAAATCAGGTATTTTTTCTCATAAGAAAAATGGTGCCTAAATTGTTTCCAGTTCTCTAGGAAAGAGCGATGCTTTTAGAAGTCTTGTTTTAGTTATAAGGATATATAGATAGCACAGCTTAAAGATTTGTAGGAAGATTTAGGATTTAGCGTAATTATAACTTGAAGAAAAGAGAATGATTTTTTTTTTGTTTAGTCCTCTCTCTGGGTCTCCTTGCATACTTTTTTAACAGGTAGCTGCCTCTACAGCTAGAACATCCTACCTCGTGTAATTTTTCATCTCCCCTATCTGTAATTACCAATCTAATATAACACAAAATGCTCAGAAACTTTGTTCCACTGATCTATTTTTCTTTGGTAAAAACTAAACAACACTCCCTTAATTCTTTAAAACAGTGAGATACAGCGCACGATAAATAAATGTGACTTTCAACCTATATTTCATAACACCTCCAATTTCCTCTCTTCTGTCTCCCAGTGATATCAGAGTTTTTCACAGTGATCTCAGATCACTAAGGAAGTCAACTAATATCTTGGTTCAAACTAACCTGACCTATTGCATTCAGTCCATAGGTGTATCATGAGGCATTATACTACTTTTTGTTCCTTCTCAGGATTTGCAACTTTTGCATAAGAAAATAGACTGGGAAAATGGAGACAAACCCCTATTTCTTAGTATATTCTCTCATAAAGACTTCTCTATTTTTATATATTATTTGTTATTAGTAAGCCATAAATCCTAGTCTTAGTACCACAAGCGCCTGCTGACTATTAGCCACTGAAATGGACTTTCTTCAGAAAAGATTTCCTTGGTTTATCTCTAATCCTGTTTAAAAATAAGAGAGAGAAACAAAGGCACTACAAATGAGCTGTTCACATATTAATTGTGAAAACAGATGTAAAAAATGCTCAGGACTTGTACTATAATCAAGTGATTAACTTTGTGTGCAGTTATTCTGCTTTACATTTTAGCAAATTTTGTTAGCATTAGTTATTTCTACTACAGTAGAAAATGTGTATATCAAAGTTTTATTGTTGGCAGACTTTATTAGCAAGATAAGGATCCAAAGGTCCTTATCAACCTTTAAAGAGCATAGCAGATGGAACTAACTCATAGACAAAACAAGTGTGTCACAGTTTTCCTATGCAGATTAAGATTGTCTTGTTCATTTTGAAGTAAAATGCCATGAATGTTTACAACTTTGAATTTTGTTCAGCCTTATGGAATATAGGAACCTCAATTATACATTACTTTACACTTTTTTTTTTTCTATCAGAAAGTATTCTGGGGGATGCTAACCAGTGTTTTCTCTATAAAAACACATATTTGTAATGTGACTCTTCAGACTCAATTGAATCTTAAATTATTGCTTTTTGATTTAAATTATTCTTTATATAACTTCACAATTTTTTGTAAGAGCTGTTTTCTTTTTTATCTTTGCACTTCTGTAATGACAAGGCTTTCACTTCGCACTTTTTTGCTGTAGCAAATAAAGCTTGAGTATACACTGTACATATTTCTGATTCACAGTTCTAATTAAATACTAATAATACCTGCTTTTGTTTTTTAACTTAACTTTTGGAGAAATATAGAAAACCCACTATGACAGTTCGTTGTTGAATCACATAAAAGAGGTGGGGAATATCTTCTCCATAGTTGGGAAAGGCTCTGTTACTTTTTGTTTCATACAAATAACGACAGCAGAGCTCTACTCTTTGTGTCATTCAAACTATGCAAGAATGGTTTTCTGTTTGGGTTTTTATCAGAAGATGCAATAACTTCAAACAAAAACTTACACAAATCAATATTTAACATTCAAGGTGGGCATTTCTATGGTCAGTCTATCCTAATTTAGGCTGCTAAAGCAAATCACATTCATATAGATATGAGTAGCACTGGATGGAAAACACTTTTCCTACATCACATGTCTTCTGACTGTTTCCAGAATGTTGTTGTTCTGCATGAGAACAAATGTGAAGCCTTCAAAGCTCCCAGCACAAGTGTCTGTTCTCTGGGCTTCAGTGGCCTGGGCTCTCTTAGGCAGACTAAGGACTTATACCTGACTTTTATATTCCAAGGCATTAATCATTGGATTGTTGGCTACTCTCACATGTTCTTTTTCTATCCAGCTCTTCCTAATATAGTCTAAACAGTGACTTAACTACTTGCATATATCAAATACAATTATTAAAAAAGTAATAATTTCATGCAGTATCTTTAAAACTCAGTGCCTAGCAGGTCAGGCATGACAAACGTCATAGCATGAACATGACTAGAAGTACAAGTAAGTTCAATATGAAGCAAATTGCTAGCAGAAAGATCAAGTTAAGAATAATTTCACTGATGAGTGAAAAATAGTGAAATAAACATTTTAATAAAGGGCATAAGAGAAATGCTGCTAATTTTGAAGGTGTCAAACATGTCACTTCCTACTCACCTCTTTTGAGTTTATGTTAGTGGATTAACTATAGAAAGAAGGCTATCAATACCTACAGATGCTCTCTGCATCTGCAAGGGAGAAGTATGGAAGAGAATGAGTCCCACTAAGCTAATACTCTTTCTCATCGTTGTTTGTGACAGACTGGAATAACATGCCAACACAAAGAGGATAAAACAGTAGCCATCTGAAGAGAAGCTCTCCAGTCAGAAAATTCTGGCACCGCACTGTAGTCACACTGAGTCTATGAACCTTGAACTGATGGCTTGTTACAAAGCCAACTGACATCACATAGGTAGCTACATCCAGTAACCAGATGAACAAAATCTTCTTTTCTGTTACTGCTTTAACAGACACATGGAAAAATAATACTAATACTAATCCACTTGAATGGAAAGTTCTTCCTTTGAAACCATGGACATGTTACACGCAGTTCTACAGAACAGTGTCCTGCCTTTTTTGCAGATATTCAGTCTGAGGATTGTAAGGGGTTTAAGGCAGCACTTTCACATGTGGGCTACATACTGAAATTAGTCTTAACACTTCTTTGTGTAATTCTAAGAGATGCAAAGTATCTGAAGATACTATACATTTATGGGGACACCTCTGAAAGCTCATCTGTGCATTACACTAATATTGGCTTAAGGATTACTTAAGTGTCTGTAAACACAAACTGAGCATTTTGTAGGATTTTAAAAACACTTTTCAGCCTGAAAACAACTACAGTGACTCTGTAGCATGCCAGCTCTTGCATTGGACTGAATTGTGGTAAATGATTATTTATAGGTGGTGGTCACAGCTGCATTGCCAAGGTGCAAATGTATTTCATAGTTCAAGAAGATACTGTCTCTCATTCTTGTTAAACTAAAAACATTAATAATAATAAAAAAACACCAAACCAAAACCAGTCCATCATTCCCAAACTCTTTGCAACTACTTTCAGTGTTGGCTGAACTGTTTTCAGAGAGTTCAGAGGTAAACCTGTGAAGTAATTTATGAGTTAAGATAAGCTTGAAAATAAAATAAAAGGTTCTTTAGGAAATTTAAAATCAGAGGCAATGTTCGTCAAAAATAAAACTCACTAATGATACTCGGAAGCTTCAAGCTTTTACATAGCCAATTTTACTTTAAATGTTTAAATATTTTTTTAAAAAAGGTGATAATAAACACGTTTGCTGTTATGTCATTGCTAATATATGCTGCTTCTATTATCAAATACCAATACTCTATGGACAGATACAACTCCATAGATGAGTTCTTTTCAACAGGATCACTTTCATGGCTGAGATAGCTACTTTACTACTCAGCTAATTTTAATGCAATTATTTGGTTAGCTTTGACTCGGGATGCAGTTTCCCAAATGCTGAAAGCTGATTTCAAGTCTCTGCAGACAGATATTTCTTTTCATCCTCCTGCTAGCACCCTTTCGTTTTCTTATGCTATCACTATGCTTAGGAGCAAAATACTTGGCCGAGGGGAAGGCGAGATTTCCATTTCTAACAGCAGCATAGATTTACACTGGCTTTGGCCAAGCAAAACAGGTATCTTGACTACAATCAAGATCAGTCTCTTGCACATCAAGTGTTGTTAATGGCAAAATGTAGGACTCAAGTGCAGTTGCACTAGGGAGTCCAAGGTCGTCAATTTAGACATCAGCCACTGAAAGGATTCTTGTAATAGCATCCCTCTTACATCATTGTATACAACATTCACCTCTGTTTACATGTTGACTCTATGTTTAAAAACAAAACAAATTTTGCACAACTAGCAGTGAACATTATACAATGGGAAATCTATTATGCTGCCTTCTTTCCTTTATCTAGGGCAACCTCACTTCTGGGAAAGAAAGCTCTGGGGTGAAATTTGCTTTTTACTGCTCTGCTGGAACTGCTATCTCCTTTCTTCACAAATGGGTCTTGCAGCAGATGTGCTGGGTACAGGACCACCTGGCTCACTCAACATCACGTATCACCTGCAAGTTGCCATCCTCAGCAACCTCCCTCCCAGATATGCAATCACTAACATATATACTGTTATTCCTCCACTTTCTACTTCTTCCACTCCTCCTTCTCTTCTATAGTTGTCAGAGAGTGCTTAGAATGACAAAAGGCAACTGAAAGAAATAAGTGGTGAATGCAGAAAGGGAACCCTGTTGACTTGCTGCCTCAAGCACGTGTTTTTGTGTGCTTAAAATCAGCACATAATTGCTAAAAGAATAGCATTTTTATCTTCTCCATTTTTATCTTTTTTATCCTGTGAAAACATATAATTAAGTAAGTGACCTTGCTAAGCTTGAAGACCATATTTTGTGCTTCTTCTTAAGCACATTTTTATAACTAATAATCCCTTCTGATAATTGATGCAAATGAAATAAAATAGTATTTTAGTTCCTTTGTCACACTCCAAAAATTCTTGAGGGAGATGGAAGAGAGGAGTTTGGGCAATGCTAAAATTAAGCTATAAGTTAACAGTCAGCACAAAATCACTCTTGCATAAATAAGGTATCATCACTAACATAAGGTAAAAATGTTACTACAATTTTTTTCCACTTATTTCTCTCTCCTCGAGCTTTTCATTTTCAGATTTTTAGTTATAAAAAAGCCATTGTAACCTGGCTGACAGCAGAATGAGTTACGTTATATATAAACATAATGTAAGAAATAATACAAACATTACACACCTGAATATCCACTGACTACACAAAGGCAAGAACATTCAGAATAAAGATAGCTAACCAGTGCTGAAACAGGAATAGCATGCAACAATCTCAGGCTGCTATGACATTTAGGTACAGTGACTAAGAATAAAAAGCATAGAGCAACAAACACTACCCTTATTTCTTTTTTGTGACTTTCTCTTAAATCTTGCTACCGAATTTGGTATATATAATGTACTTCCCTTTGATGTAGCACTATGAGAAAGAACACAGTTTCTCTTGTATTCAGCTCTTTAGGACATAAATCACAGCAGTAAGAAGATTATTCAAGGGACAGGCATAGTCATTGTCCATTATTTGTCTAACACTAAATTGCTCCAGGCAAAAATTTGCTTTCATCAAATACCAAGTTTATAGGTAAAAAAAAAAAAAAAACAACAACAAAAAAGTACTCACAGCTTTGGTTTGGCAAGCACAGGTGGCGGCTCCTTTGTGGGTGAAAGTAAGACAGCTGGAGGTGGGATGGATTTATCACAATTTGGTTTGCTGTTAATCATTCCATTTACTCCATGAATGGGATGGATGCCATTTGTTTTTTCCTCAGATGAATTGAGCTGTAGTTGAAGGGCTGTCGTACCAGATCTCAACTCAGTGTTGTTTGCTTGATGAGTCTCTGTATGTTTCTTAGGAGGAAGCTCAAGAGAGCTAATTTCAACAGGAGGAAGTGGTGTGAAATGATGGAGATTGTCACTGTTGGATTCTCTTGTCAGTGATTCATGACTAGAGCTTTCTGAGTTGGCTAAAAGAAATAAAAAAGAATGTCTCTCAGACAAGTCATAGACAAAGAACATGGTACATGGTACATACGTGCTGTATTTCCAGTTTGTTCTCTGCAGATATTTTTCTAGACTTCCTGTTGATAATTTATGCTGAATTAGATACATGTCTGGCTATTCATTTTCTGACTTTGCCCCATGCAAAAGACACAATAAGGAACCTTATGGATGCCTCTAAATCTATTTCAGGAATCCAGTCACTAACTAAGATTGGCAAGCATGGACATCAACAGCTGAAACAGCATTTTCTCTTCCTGGAGTCTCAGCATCATTTAAGAAAAAATAATTTTAAAATGCTGAAGGATGTGTGTATACATGGCATGTTTGCAATGGCAGCTGGCTTAGTTCATTCCACAATATATGTGCAAACATACTAGAAAACTAAACATACCACGGCACAGTTTTTTATTTTACAAAAGGCATATGCCATCTTTGTTAGCATAATTTAATCTGCTTTCATTTTGCCTCTGCTGCCATCTAGTCTGAGAACTCTAATGCTTAAAAATCTGCCAGGCTTGTTGCAGACACTTAAAAAAATGTATTTCACATGAATAAAAAACATTAAACTAGGAAGTGAGCTAATAAAAACCTTCAGTTTGCTTTAATTGAATGCTCTGATGTTGTCAAAACCACTGTCTTAGAGCAGCCTTTTTCTACAAGGAAAGCAGACTGATAACTTCACAGGTAAATTAATTATGTAAGATCTATGATTAAATATTTCTCTTTCCCTTTGTCACATACCTGAGCAGACAATTAGCTGCGCACTGCTTGTTACTGAACCATGTTCATTTGTTGCTGTGCACGTGAAAAGTCCTGAATCTTCAGGAAAAGTTTCTGCAATTACAAGGGTACATATCTCTTCTGGAAATAAACAGAAAAATACACTGCATTATAAACTACTTAAAGGACCATGTAATGTTTTTGCATTGTATGTAAGAAGGACACCAGAAAGTACTCCTTATACAAAGAAATGCTAGGAGAACTGCAGAAGAGCTTCCAACTTAAATGGTTTTAATGAAAATCACTTTGTGTCTGAAACAAGTAAATTAACCAAGCTAAGGTTTCAAAAGGGGCTTGTCTAGAACAGTAATTTTGCATTCATAAGTCTGTGCAGTCATTTTACACGTTCAATATCTTCATTTTTATGCAGGACAGTACTAATTAATACAAATCAATGTATTGGTTTCCATACACAATTAATACTTGCAAGTTCCTTTTGTATCTCTAAATAACACGACCAGTATGAATGTCATGTAATTCCTTCTTTCCCTTAAGTTTTCTGGATTTAATAAATTTCAGATCAAATCCCATTCCCAGTAAAACCAGAAAGTATTTTGTCATCACTTCCTATTAAGTTTTCTGTATAAACTGACCAGAATTAAAAACTCTGGATGCATAAATATTCACCTTATGCAGAAGATAATTTCTGTCTCTGTCTGCACAGCAGTGAGAATGGAGAAATTGAAAATACAGAACAAAATAGCATCCCCAGAAACTCTTCAGAATGCTGTGACAGAGATGTATTCTGTATTTGAAATATGTTCATTCTACTTCAAATGTTTATTCTACTACTACGCCATAGTATAGGCTTTGATTATGCCAGATCCTCAATCAGAAAACTTGTATGAAGTCTGGACTGCTTGTATTTCAGGTTGGGTCTCACAGTAATGTTTTCTAAATCAATTCCATCCGTTTATAATGGACACATTTAATTGTCTAGGCATATTTTTTCCAGATTCTTAAAAAAAGTAACTTATTTTATCTCTACTTGTAATAGTATTCTAATCTTTTTAAAAATTCAAAGTATAGCTAATCTAAATAATCCTAGTATTTACACAACATACCTAAATAATTTTAGACCTGGACAATGTTACATCGTGGGTTTCCTTAATGAATTAGAAGTTTCTTTTGCTGATGCTCATTTTCTAGTGTCAAAATCAAAGCAGAGAAGTTTTATAGAATTCAGTTTCATTAAAAAAAAAAAAGGCACTTGCCATTTTGGACATTTACACAGAATCTCACATATTATCACAAAATTGATGGAATAGAGCTAATAAAAACAAACTGAAAAGTGAGAAAAATATTTCAGACTCCAATAACTTTCACATGAAAATTATTCTGTTGAAGAGGTTCAGTGAGGTAAGCTTCAGTTCTTTTAGTTGAAAAAGGAAAACATTTTCTAATAGTTCTTTTGTTTTTTTTTTTTTCCTAATTTTCATTGTGGAATGGTGGACCACTGTCTTGTTTAGATGGTTACCAAAAAGGTTATGGAATTTTTCCAATTATAAATGACAATGAATCAAAAAACTTCCTGTACTGGAAATGGGCTAAAAATGAATAACTAAGTATTTGGCACAGAGTTGTTTTTCAGACAGCAGAACATGCTTTTTTTTTTGGCAACAAAACCAGTCATTCTGTGTAGCTGCAAGAGGCATGTGTGTTAAGACTGTAGCATGTTGGATCTTATCTGACCCAGATGAAGATTAATGACTCATGAAAGGTCTTATCAGGAAAGTAATGGGTAACACAAGCTAGTTTTTGAACTACTGAGATCAGCTTTTTTTAGACTCTTAGTGTGTCGTAAGCAGTTGAAGCTATATTGTTAGCCACATGTGCATACTCCTGGATTGAACTGGCTCTGGGGATGCAATCTGATACATGCAGCATACTGGTTTCCTGTTCATTTAACAACAGATTTCTGAAAGCTGGGTATTTCAAGACTGCAAAAGAAAATCACTCCCGCCATGCTGAGAACTGCTGTTTGAATGAGGGCAAAGGTACTACAAAATATAACAACCAGCAGATTTCCTCCTTTCCAAATAGCAGAGCTAATTAATGCATAACGTTCATTCAGTTTTTTTTAAGTATGTTCAATGGTCGCATGAGAAGAGGTGATCTTTACTCTTCAGTGATAAAAGAATTCTAATGAATTCTACCATTATGTGGCTTGTTTACTGAACCAGTGTATTTGAAAATTATACAGGGTAAATTACAGTAATCCTTGTAAAAGAAATTTAAAGTAAATTAGTGGTGAAAATAATCAGAGTTTAAAACTCAGTCTTCTCAGCTGGATGAGCAAACCACAACACATTTGTTGTCGATCATGAGAAAACTGGCAAACTGAAAACATAAAAAAACCCTAAGCACTAATCAAAAGGCAGCTTGGGCAAAAAGCATGTGTGAGCAACACATTGCCTCTGTCTTTATTCATTTTGCTCTGCTCAAACCAAGAATCACTGACCTCCAGGCCCCTGCTAAAAGGCTTACTACTGTGGAAAGCATAGAAATAAAATACTAATTTGACAAAAGAAATGTTCTTCAAAGATTTCCGTAACACACTGTGGGTGCATACTGCTCTGAATCTTTTTCTAGCTTTACATCCCGACTTATGTAATTATTTTTCTTTCTATTACTGTGCTAAGTAGAATCTGATGATTTCAAGTAAATAATGTCTGTTCTACTTCCCGGCATTCATCAGCTGACAAATAATTTCATCACAAAAATGCGTTCCAGAAAGCAACTCTGAAATGCTGTTCTCAGGGCCTTAAAACATATTTAACACTTGACTAAATGAATACAAAAGCATTCTGTTCACTGAAACATGTAAAATGCTTAGGCATGCAAGTACTTGACTATTTTGTCAGTTATTTAGAAAGAAAGATTACATTTTACAGAGTAATCCTTTCCCTTTGTGGTTCATGAGTCCATTAGGAAGAATAGTCTTTGCTAAGACAGCACACAGTTGCATTTTAACAAATTTAATCACTGTCAATGAGTTTATTTCAGAATGTTAATATGTTTTGCATTAAAGGTAGAGTAGTTCTTGTACCTGCACCTTCATCTCCAAATGTGATCATTAGCTTCCTCCACTGTAACGCACATACACTCTTGGGAAATATCCACGTTCTTTTATTAGTAGTTGTTTGTTACGATGCAATGAACAGAACTATTTCTACAGACGTAGGTTCAAAGCCGTAAGTTTTCTGCTACACAAAGACAGCAGGTAATCACAGTGGTGGTTTCCTGGCAAAAATCCAACCAAACACAACCTGCCATCTTGTAGACAACTTGTCTCTTATTCGCCCTCTTGTTCCCCGAGCCATCAAGTGTTCAGCTCCAGTTTAATGGCAAAGCAATATGCCCATCATGCAACTACTTCTCATTTAGGTATCTGTGCATCTTTTATGTAAAGAGAATGGGGAAGTGTGAAAATAGAGAAGAACTGAATATGCAGAGTAGCATGATGGTCGTACTGCAGACCTGTAGATGCCTTAACTTGTGATAACACAATGGAAAAAGTATTTAATTTACCTGTTTCTGATGATGGCTATTGGATACACCTGTATCCAGTCAGGCAGCAGTTCTGGCTTATTTAATACCCCTTATGCCACTCAATAAATGAAGAGACAGGTTTTTAAAAGATATACAGAACTGACTACATTTGAAGATACCTCAAATAGAACTTACAAAATACTGAGAAGAAAACTAAACAACAGCAAATGTGATTGTGGGCAATATAATGCGGTTTTAGGGTATAGAACCCAGGTTACAGCGTATGTAATCAATACCCAAGATGGCTGCTCTCTAGCCAGTTCAGCTACAATAAATAGGAATACTGCTATGACAGCATGGACTTCAGTCCCTAAAGCAGTGTTCAGGTTTGAGGAGAAATTGAGCCATTTCTCAGGGTCAAGTAGAAGTTTGTGCTAAAGCTTGCAGTAAAGCAGTTATGATGCTGTAGACGCTTAAGCCAGCTACTTTGAAGTTAAGTCAGGTGTATACATTGAAGCTGAAATCAACATATTCAGCAACGTACTTATGATGACTAATGTACCTCAATAAGCTTTAAATATTTACAAGTGAAGAGGAATAGCAGCAATTTTTTAAAAATCACATAGTACAAAAAAGATCAGAGGTTTACTTTGAATTTGGAAGCATCAACAAGCAAGGACAGTTGTAGCAGTCAGGCTTAAGATGTGGTCATTGTCAGAACGAAAATTCTGTAGGTATCTTGGGAGCGCAGAGTACAATTGAAAATGTAATTGACATGCAAGAGTGCATAGGTTGATTAGGCCGCATTTAGTGAAGGATAATTTTAGCCTATTTTCAGTTTTTCTGTTCATTTGGCATCGTGAGCTATAGCTCATTGGAGATTTGCTCTCTTCAAGCCCCTCTTTGCTGCTCAGCAGTGAAAGAGGCAGCCAGACTCTTAGTCATAATTCTTTTGTTTTCTCTAAAACTGCAAGAATCCAGCATGCATGCTGACCTGCTGAAGTTTCTGTGTTTTGAATTTAATTACCTATCAGAAAGCAGATTTTCTTGCTGTGGGGAGCCAGTAAGGATTTCTGTAACATTTGCCATATATTTTCAGTTTCAAACATTATGCAGAAATAGTGGGGGAGTGATTGGTGGGGGGCGGGCAGGGATTTCTAAGGCAGTTACTTACTAGAGCTGAAACTCTGGAACACAGCAGCCAAACAGGGAACAAGCAAGTACAATCCAAGAGAAGCGATGGCTATCTTTTGAGATGTTTTTTGATGAACATACACAGTATTGTGCTTAGGAAATAAAAGCATGTGTATGTGGCAATTCCCTGGCAATTTAAGAAAAATTACTTCATATACTTTTCTTCTTACATACCATTAGACAATTGTTTTAATGTAACTCAATACAGTTTGTGGCTGCCTCCAGACAGCTGAGTAATGGTCAAAATATCAACAGCTGGCAAATTACTCCATGGGATTTTTCATTCTCAGGCAGCCTGTTCTTTGAAGGATTCAATCAGTATAAAGTCAAAACGTCCAAGAAAGACAGAACAGGTAATTTGACAAACTGTGTTGCTGGCTTCAAGTAATCTGACTAGCTATTAATTCACAAAGCAGTCTGGAGAGATTTGTGATGCAAACTTATTTCTGTCTAGACAGAAAAAGGAGTGCAAAACACATTAGGGTAGATAGAATGTACCCCAAAAAAGTAGCCAATCCCTCCCCCTCCCTTGCTTCTTAATTTCTTACCTGTGTGAGTTCATGAAACATTTAACTTTTCAATCATTAGCACTGACCAAGCAAAGGATAATCAATGTTTTTGAGCACTATAATGTGTTTGTTGATGGTTGGACTTTGATTGACAACTGGCAACTAAAGTCACACCACAACTTGTTACAAGTTATGTAAAACTCCATGGAAGTTGTAGACTTAGAAAAATGTTTAGAAATAATCTCCATCTTTCAAAATTCTGAATATTTATCTAGCATAGGCATGTTGGTTTCCCTATCAATCTTGCACACATATTCACCATCTGCACTGAACAGCAGTTGTGTGTTTGCTTATGAACAATTTCCTCTGAAGGTATTGTTTTGTCTGGTTTCTTAGAGTATGAATTGCATCACAAACCAGTGCTGTACCTATTGTGGTTCTGGTACCCACACAGCCTCCTGCTGTAGAAATTTTAAGATCCTTCATGATATTCTAAAAAACAGTGTTACTTATTACCAGTGTCACAACTAATACACAAAACACTGCTCATCATTTATGCCAAGAGGAAATATTTACATTTTGGCCACTGTTTATTTACATTCCCTTTGCATGCACAGAGTCAATTCCTACCCAGATAAGCCAATAAGTGTACTGTCAAGAATTTCAGTGGAGAGTAAGACACTGCACATTATTTAATAGGGCTTAGTAGGAACTGCTACGTGCAGAAACCTTACAGGGATAGTACTCAGCTCAATGAATCCAGGGAGAACAAAACATCAAACTGAAACTCTGTCATAGGTTTTAGGTAGCAGGAAGGTGCTTATAAATATATATTACAACAGAATTATGAGCATGAAAAGAAAAAAAACACAGACTGTTGTCAGGCACTCACTATTGTTATGTCTATTAAACCGCAACAATACAGATACTAAAAGAGTACTTTGAGATGCCTTCCTGCTCTTGCCTTCCCAACTACCTTGGCAGTGGTATGACATACTTTGATATTAAATAACTTTTCTGTACCTGTGAGAACTCAAGAAATGCACCTTTCATGTAAGGATCCACTCCCTAGTACTCTTTAGAAGGCTTCAGGTCTCCCTGCAGTAAAAGACTGCCAATGCAACCCCTCAAAGTTTAAAAGATGTCCCCATTGCTAAGGTCCTTCTATTCAAAGACACTCTTTGGGAATAACCAGGTCTCAGATAGAAAACTTTTCTGTTTTATCTTTCTACTCCATAATAAAACCTCTCTCCAAATTCAAGTATATTCATGCACAACCAGCCACTCTCTTAAAGCAAGACTTGGACCGTATCACTGTCTTCTCTTCTACACGTTGCTTGACTTAGAAACATTAGAGAGAAGAACAAACACTCTCGGTCTTTTAGCATTCACTTACTATTCAAGAAGCTACCACAGCATATAATGATGTATAATGGCAAAATGAAGCAGCCAGAGAAAACCTGTAGTTGGAAAACACTTTATGCTTGCTGAAATTTAGGACTTTTATCTTGAGATAGGCTAGAAAAATTCAATGTGCCATTGTTTTTGAGGATCAGCTTTTACTTTCATTTAAAACACTTCACATCTGCCAAGCTAGGTTGGCAAAACTAGCATTTAGTGGTTGTGTGTTACGGAACTCTTATGAGTCCAATTTGGGTAATGGAATTTTGTGGGATTTGTTCTTTTTCCTCAGTGGCATGCAAATTGCTCATTTTCTGAGAATGAAGTTTGCTTGAAAGTTTTAAGCTGTGAGACTCTCCTAGCTGGTCTAAATGGAATTTACTGTTTAACTAATAAAGGAATTGATGTAAAGGACAGTGTAAGAGTATGGAAGGTGTGATAAAGAAACATTGTCTTTAAGGGGGTTTCATATTACCGTACTCGGCAGAAACACTTTTCTATTTATGGCTTCAGTACAAAGAGCTAGTGAATCAAGAGATTATTTTTTCATATGATTCTTACCAGGTTCTGTTGCAGATCGTGGCTCTGTGTATCACATCATAAGGAGGGGAAACAAACAAGAAAAATGGTATTAGAGATTACATTATTAAACAACAGCATACTGAATGTACATATTATAGTGAACTACTGTAGACAAGTACAGAATCTGTGCAGACACTTTACGAAACAAGGAAGACTTAAATTGTCTGTTTGTAGCAGTAGTTCAATTATTACTTCTAGCCATTATAATCACTTAAGTGTGAGGAAGAGAGGACTCTATCTGAAACTAAATTCTGACAGACTAATTTAATGATCTTTCCCCACTCCGTATCAAAAGTAGCCACTTCAGATTATTGCCTTACTTTTTTGGAGAATTCTGAAATCTGGAGAATCTTGAATTTCAACACCCTGTCGAAACCACTTAACATGAATAGGAGGGGGTCCTCTGACCCTGCATTCCAATACCACGACTTGTCCCTCAGATGCTGTGGAGTTTTGTAGCTCCTGAAATATAACAATCATAATTAAAATGAACTGGGAGCATTTTACATCCTTAAACATAGCCTTTTCTTCCCTTTGTATTGCAACTTTATTTTATTGTGCCATTACATTTTTGCAATAGACATTTTCTGTGAGCTGTATTTTCACTCTGATTAATATATCAGCTATATAGACTGAATAGGTTATTTTCAAATATATTCTTAATATATCAAAGATGGAAAAGATGTAGAAGTATTTAATTCCTCAGACCATCACAAGCAGATAGTTGTAGTCTGACCTTTCATTTTTCATCCTTCTTCCACAAAATGAAATGAAAATTCTGCAACTAGCTACACATTGATTGACTTGGTCCTGAGTGAGTAGCCGTGCTGCCTTCAGGTCAACCTAGAATGCAGAGTTGCTTTTCCTCTAAGCCGTTTATAATGAACCACACAAAATTAGATTACACAAATATGATTAGGATATATTAGCTTGTGTATGGATAGCTTCTAAGACAATATTATGGCTTTAATAAATTCTTATATACATCTGAAAAATTCAGGAAGAGTCTAAACCTTTGATGAAGAACTACAGTGAAGGAGGAGAAGCACAGTACTTTTAATGACATTATTGGAGATAGCCACTATTTTTGCCTTTGTAACCCACTTTAAGATTATAAATCAAAGAGGTTTTTTAACCTTACTGGCTGTTTCATTCCCTTTCCAGTTTATTAATAAAGTTTTAGGCCTTGATGCAGCAGAGCACTTGAAGTTAGGTCTAAGATCAGAGTTCTCCCTAGTTCCTATTAATGTATCTCTAGTTAATCAAATACATAAGAATTTTGTTACATGGAATCTTTGGGCTGTCCCCTGAACTTTGTATGGAAAGGAATTTGTGTCAGGAAGCTGGATAAATATATTTTTTGTTGTTCATATCTGGTTCATTTCTTTTGTAATTAAAGTTGCTTTGGTTTCGTATGTCCCAATTGGCTTAAGCCAGTTAATATTGGATTTCAGGGACAAAAGATTTGAGGACTGGGAAGGAACAGTGGAGTTTTGATTGCTTTAGTAGTTTCTGAATGAGGGCTGCATTCCTCCTATTTCCCATGCCTATTAGGAAGTTGCCTATCTCCCTACCTTACAGTAACCACATTCTCTAACCCCTTGCATCTATTCACTCTCCTGTGATACTTGCAATATCAGTGCAGAATTTTGAGGGACAGAATCAGATCCTTCCTGACATGTGAGAGGGATATGATGGAGCCAGGTGAGACAGTTGGGGAGAACAGGGCTTGCTCTTACTTATCTCTAGGCTAAACTACTTGCTGTTCCATATTAGCTTTTAGTCAGCTGTTTTTCTGAAGTAATAACCACAAATAACTTATTTTCTTCACTTTGACTTCAACAAATGGTGACTAAATAATAGTTACTGCTATGGAAATTATGGTTTGAAGGCAAAATAAGAATTATATTTTCAATTAAAGTTGTATCTTAGAGAATAGGGAAATGTGCTGTCCTTCTTTTTGCTGTTACCTAATTCCCGGTTCTAAAGTTTCATTTGGGATGAATGTGAACATAAATATTGACTTAAATAATTACGTAAGATTTACTGAATGAAAGTTGCCCTTCTAGCAAGTCCATGCCTTCCATTTTACAAGACATCCCAATGGAGAATATCTCAACTGCTTTTTTAACTAACATACTTGCATGGATTTTTTTTCTAAAATGAAGTAAAAAAGCCTGTGTTATTTGTTCTTATCAGCAGAAAATTATTGTGAATGAGGTTTTATAATGACTATGATGTGTAGTTGGTGCCTGCCTTATTTTCTTTTACAAAGATTTCTCAATGGAGGACAGTCATGGACATAAGACAAACACATACAGAATAATAATATAATTCCACTAGGGACTTTAGTAGGGAAGAAGGCATAAGAACTTCATTGCTGCAGTGGAAAAGTATTTTCTTAGATAGTCATTAATACTGAAAAGGATAATGAAACGATCAAACATTCGTGTGTTAGGATATACCATTTTGATACTTCCTTCTGGGCTATAGGACTACGATATAAAAAACATGACAGATAAAACATACCTTTGTAAAAATGGGTGCAGAATAGATAGGCTTAGGTCCATCCACACGATGCAGGTATGAAGTAGGGCTTTGAACCTGCAAAGCAATGCAACAATACTATAAAATAGAAAGAGTATTGGTTTCAATAATACGGCCTGCATATGTCTGTGCAATAATGCAAACTCTTAGATACACAGCCTTATTATGGTGTTCTCGTTTAGCACACTTCTTGAGTGACATCACTATTTCACATCTGTTATATCTCTGAAATCAAAATGCAAGCTTTAAAGGCTTCTATACTGCCCATGAGAATTTTGTATCCAACTGTCTTTGCCTTGAAGTATTTTGAGAGTTTGACTTCTGTTAGTATCATTCAAATCTTTTGCACTGAAGTATTTCTCTCTGTTATTATATCCTTTGACTAATGTAGTAATAAATAAATAAATCAAGGTACCTAAAAGCTTATCAAGGTTAGCCAAAGGAAAGGAAAAGAATTTACCATGTACAGTCTAACAGAGATTTTATTTTATTTGTACTTTATGATTTATATGCAAACTCTAAGTCATACACAGTGACATTCAAACTTAGTATATGAACACTGAATTTCTGCATTTAATTTCTAGAGAGTAAACTTAATTTTCTGTAAAAGGCCCAGAAAAATTATAGCAATATTTACTTTATTAACAACATCTAAAACTTTTGCTAAAAAATACTGTAGTCATTCACTTGTATGACATTATTTTGGAATTGGACCAAGTCACTATTAAGTGATATAGTCTGTAATTTTCATCATCACCAGATCTGTCAGCTGCTCATATGCTGTGTTGATGCACACTGTGTAAGAATCCATATGTATATTTACTTTTATGCTCCAATCACTAGACATATACTTAATTTTTAAAAATAATCATTCTTAATATAACAACGTAAATATATACTTCAATAATATAATTCCTCAAAATGACAGAGTTTTTCAGGACTTACAAATTTTGAAATAAAATTTTAAATACTTTTACTAATTTAAAAATTGGTGTCTAAAAATACCTGCTGACTGGGCACAGAGATAGGCTGAATTACAGCTGTGGTGACTCCAGACTTTGGTGTAGAAGATCCTATTGTCAAGGAAACTGAGGTGGTTTTCTTTTGGGCCCTGAAAAATAAGAAAAGAGCAAACACTTTATAAAATCTGAAATCAGAATATGTTAGTTTGTAACTACCTTGTAAGCCACCTTGTATTTTCTACATCTTTAAATATGTCATTATCAGTTGAAGAGATCGACATTGGAGGAAGTTTGAGTAGAACACAATCTTTGGCTAATTTATATTTTCACACCCAATAAAAAGTACTGATTTAAGACACAAACTAAAATGTATTTTGTTTCTTTAATTGTAGGCCTCTCCGTGGTTTTTTTGAGGCATAGGGCAAGGGGATTACAAATGAAGACTTGGTTAACTTAAAGTTACTCCTGAATACGAAAAGTTGATATCAACGAAAGTATTGTCAGGGTAGGGCTAGACTTCTCTGACAGGACAAGCACATTGAAACAATCTACAGTTACAATACTACACATTTATATCACATGAGAGAAGAAGAAAAGACAAGACATATGCATATATACCCCAGATGCTTATTCAGATCTAAAACTACCAATGATTTTCCAGTGCCCCTTATTAGTAAGAATATTTGCACAGCTTTGTTTCTACTTTGCACACTTACTGTGGCATAGCTCCAGATTTTGATTTGAAAATTGAACTTTCACTCTCTGAATCTGTGGAACTGGCACCTGGAAAAGAAAGTATTTTCAACAATCTCACATCTTTTCCTGATTTATTTAATGTTTACATTCCAAAGAAAAAACTGTGCTATTTTTGCATTTCACTTCAAGAGTTGAGATCTCTCTGTAATAAAAGCTGATAAAAGATTGTAACTATGTACTTAGACAGTTACAGAAATCATAACCATGCCAATTTAATTGCAAACTGCTTTCCCTAGACTCTTAGCTGTCCTCCTTCATATTGAAGCAAATATGGCCAAAAAAGAAAAAAAAATGCTAACTGCTACTACTCTACTGGAAATGTATAATTTTATTTACTTGAATGTTAAAGCTTAAGCAGACACAGATAAGAAATCTTCAGCCTTAAAGTAAGAGCAACAATATAGCAAGAAATTTTCAGACTAAACTTGCTACCCAAGATCTCGACAGTTCAGACTATTTATATAATCTATACATAACATTTACGTACTGGTATTTCTTGCCAATGGAAGTCTTGATATAATGTATGTGTTTGGCAATACCCTGAACTCACTTAAAGAAAAAAAGATGAAAGCATTTATTCCCTTTGTCTTAGTTTTTCCTGACAACTGGTGCTTCACACATTTATTCTAGACATGTATGCAGTACGTACTATTCCTTAAAGGATTTGTGCATACATATGCATATCTATATTTGTAATAAAAATCATAAGCAATTAATAATCAGTATGCATAGTATAGTGTAGACTGATTCTACGGAAACAGAGATTGGACCAAGGAACTGACGTATCTTATTCATTTACAAAGTTTAGACTACAAAAATCAAAGCAACGAGTAGTCCAGGAAAGGTGAAAAGAGAGAAGCAATGTCAAGTGAGCAAAGTGGGTCTACATGAAAGTATTTCTCCTGAGCAAAGGATAATCAGGTCTTGAGTGTCTGGGCCTGCTGCACAGAAGAAAGTACGAGGTGTCAGTGTCATCAAGACCATTAATGTACAGAGCAATGTCTATGTGACAATCTAGTTTCCTTAAAGATCATAGAGGAGGGGCCTAATGACTTGTACAATTCTCCCTCTTTCAAAGTTACATGTTGTAAAACTTCAAAACAGCACTTTGACATAGTAAGGCTTTGACAGATCTGAAAAAAGGAATTGTTTTATTCACTGTATCTACCTACCTACCTGTTTCTTTTTTACCGTTGCTTCTGTTATTATAACTTCACACAGTATTATATATTTGTACTATACCTGAATATTACTGAAATTATGCTTACTTCTGTAAAGAAAAGTCTTACTAGAACCCATAAGATTCAGAAAAGTCTTGGGGATTTTGCTATTATATCCCAATGTGGGATAACAAAGTTCTGAGAATAAGAAACATAATGAAAGAAATCCTATAAATGCACATCTGCCATGATTTAGCTACTTTATAGTGGAAAGTTTATTGCTTTGTTAATCAAAAGCTATTTAAGGGTTTTGGTATGGTATTATTCAGATTTTTTATGAGTATTTCTTACATTAATTTGTTTTATGCTTTCAATTAATAATTTAAGTTGATTTTAATGAGTTACAAAATTGGTAAAAGAATATATACTATCAGAATGTTTGAAAGATGCATGAATCAAAATAAAAATCAGTATTCAATTAATACAATCTGCCTAAAATACAGTACTCCACTAAAAAATTAATATAATAATTTTACTCATGGTCAAGTCATTAACTTTCCTCAGAGAAAATAATACTGGAATTATGACTAATTTTGAAGTAAAGAAATATTTTTACAGTTCCTAGCAGTTGATTCTGGACACAACTAGTGTCCGTAAGGTAACTTTTAACCTCACTTAAAGTCAGTGTACCAAATATGAAGAATTACAATACATTTACCCATGACTGAAGAAGACTCATTTAGGGCAGCCACATTTAATTGCACTGGGAGGAAGTTCAGAGCTGAGACAGGGATTACTGCTATCGTGAAAATCTTTGTTGGTTATCACCAGCGAAATCTTTGATTTACAGAGAGTACTGTGTAAAAGCTAACCATATGCCAAAAGCTCTGCTTGTTCCTCTTTTTCCACTCTTTATCTTACTTGTACCCTAAATAAACAGCAATCTACCCATTGATTCTTGGGACATTCCTTGAAATACCTGGATTGACATGATGTGATGGTCATAGTGTGTTGTATTAAAGGGAAGCAGAGGAACAACATAAAAATACCACCAAAGCAAATCTAATCTTAACCCACAGAACCAAAAGTAAACTTCAGTTTAGTTATCTTTTCCTGTATGTATCAAGTATCTTAGTGTTTCACTTCTTACCTTCAATGAATATTTCAGCTGATGTACTGTCTGAACCAATGGAATTTGAAGCCAGACAAGTATAGCGTCCAGTATCGTCTTCAAAGGCTTCTGCTATAATTAGTGAATGAAGTCCTCCACTTCCAGAACGGATCTGAATGTCAGGGGTATTCTGGAGTTCTTTTCCTTCACAGAACCATCTGCAGCCCACACACATATAGAAAGACAAAGAAAAAAAGAACATAAAAGTTTGGTTCAGGCTCATTGCACACAAGAAGACTGTTGCAAAAATCTAAATTGCTACTGAAATCACCACACGGTGCTTTGAAGTGTTTAATGGCATTCACAAAGAAATAACTTGCTGGAATAAGCTTCATTTAAAAGGTAGTGAGACATTTCTGAATGCTAAGAAAATTGTACACACCTACAATTTAAAGCTATACCCTGTCCTGTCTTGGTAGAATTAATGTTTTCTGTATATCTTATGTACTGACTTGCTTTGACCACAGTGTAATCCATTTCAATTTAACTTGCTACTCTCTTCTTCCTAATACTCACCAATTCCCCAACACAGGATGTTTGATTTTTGTCTGTCATGCCCAGTCACCTTAATATAGTCCCATGATACAGGTTCCACATTGCTAAACTTTAAATAAGTTTACTCCTGCCTCAGATCAAGAACATAAACTGGTTTCCTAGCCCCCTATTTTTATATATGTATATAATACATGTTCCCCTACCTAAAAGGTATGCCCAACGAAAGGGCTGGGTTTAGGTACAAGCAAAACAGACACTTATCTGGAGTGACTTATTATTAAGTAAAAGCACAGCCTATTTTGTTTACATTGGATCAGTCAAGCATTTTTCCCGTGCAGGCTGCCTGAAGAGCGAGTCCATGTTCTCAGTCTGCATGGCTTCCATGAAGGTATCAGCTCCCATCCTTTTTCTGCTTGAATCGCCCGTATCAGCTAGTTCTGTTCTCATAGGCTACTCCCTGATTTATCCATATCTCTAGCAGCCCAGCAAGTATGAGGAGTGGATAATTCTTTTTGTACAGAGGCTGCTGTGCATTTTTCGAGGGATGGTAGATTAGTGAGTCACTAAAGGAAAATCATTAGGGAACAGCCTTCCTGCCGTTCTCAAATTTTCACTGTGTCCTGAAAACAGATTTTGCCAAGTCTTTCTGAGCTGCAGTACTATAAACTCACTCTAATCACTCTTCCTTCCTTCCCTTCCTCTCATCCCATAATCCTGATCTGTGCTTTTCCTCTTCTTCCTCTGCCACCACAGAGGTGGTGCGAATAAAGACAAAATGAGTGATTCTTGACAGCAAGCTTCAAAAGGGATCTTGCATTCTCTTCCTCCCATACACTTTCAGTTTCCTACTGTAGTGAGGATTTTTAAAAAAATAAATAAATATAACCACGGAAATTTATAGGGACTCAATTAAAATTAAAAGATGACAGTATTTTCAAAAATAATCTTAAAGACTTAAAATCTGCTACCAAAAAAATGTGATATTTTTCCTTTAGTTTGTACCTGAGAGAATTTTTGCAGTTACATTCCAGTAATACTTCAGAATTAAACTTTTTTTTCCCCCTCCCTATCAGATGACTTTCCCCTGCTGCCCAAAACCAAAGAAACCCCAAGGAGTTACAGAACCCCCACCTATTTAGGTGAAGTATGCAACACTACAGGATGACAGATACCACACAATAACAGGCAGTAAGGAGTCTTTAGAAATGAACTGCCTCACTTTTATTGCTCTTTTTTCTTATTAATAAACTACATGCAATTAACAGAAATAAAAAATATGTTACCAAACTTTCTTCTGAAAATATTAGACTGTAAAACTTGAAATTTCATGCTTATTTCAGAATGCAGAGTTAAGAAACCTAACCGATATACCCATAAGACAGTTCTCATTAGTGAAACCCAGAACTCTGGGCAAACAGTCTCTTTACAAATAATAGATCTTTCATTCCTAAAGGCAAAAAATCTTGATAGATGCATTAAAACCATATGTAATTGTCTTCTGTGATTAAAAGACTAAGAAGTTCCTTTTGCGTCTTCTGTTGTGCCCAGACAGCGCACACAAAGTATAAGTTCTGGAAGGAACTAACAAACTTCCATTTGTTTAACCAGTAGACCCCTTTGGCCTACTTTTACAACTATTAGGCTTGGAGACAAATCTATTCTGTCAGCTCAACTGCCAAAATTAACATTTCTCTTCCCCCTCTTCCCCTCCTTTCCTCTCTTGTCACAGGTCCTCCCTTCTCCCAGTGTGAGGACCTCTGCTACCATTTCTACTTATTAGACCTTCAGAGTCCTAACCTCTGTGCAGCCCTTCCTAAGTTACATTTTAAACGATATGCACAAGAGAGAGATTAATTCAATTTCTAGACAATCACAGACAAGAGCCTGTAATATGAGGCTCTACTTAACCATTAGTCCTATTTTTCCTTTCCTTTCTAGAAACATTCTGCAAAGGAGAAAACTTCTCCTCCAAGCCTAATTATTTTCTCAGATAGACCCTGTTTTAGTTTCATGCACACTGCATGGCTTTCTACTGTCTCCCAGATTTCATGCTCACAAAATGTTTAAGAGACTGTGATAAGCATCTGAACCTAAAATAAAAAATCCATTTACATTTTTTTTTTTGCCAGACAATGTTTAGTAAGTAAACATACACAGACACAGCCATACATACATAGAGACAGCCAGCCTCAAGTAGTGGGAGCTAATCCGGAACACTTGTCAGGACTGAGACTCGTTGCATCACATCAGTGACATACCACTGAAAATGAGTCCTGACCTGCTGTATCAGACATTGTCTGCCACAGAGAAAAAACACACAAGCAAGCAATTAAATATAAAATTACCCTAGCAATCATTAAGGTGATGTTTGACGACTGGGAAACAGGCCTGGTGTTGGACTGCAGTGTTTATTGTGGAAAGAGGAATTCACCTTCGCAATGGGCAAGAGCAGAGTTATTTGAAATGAAGAATATTGGAATAGATTTAGTTATATTCTCTTTCTTTTTCTAATTGTATTTTTTTTTCTTGTGTATCTACATGGTGATAGAAGGAGAGAATTAATTAAGGTGGATTTGTTTTGGAGGTTACAGCAAATTAAGTGATTTAGAAAATAGTCAGTTGAAATACTTATCCTGCAATAACTTGTCAGTCACCAGTTCAGTCCAAGAGAGTTTGGGCATTAAAAAAAGAGTCAGCTAATAAAACTAAATAAAGTAATTTTTGCACAACACAGACTGAATTTTAATTTTCCATCTTTTACATATTATGGGCTATTATAGAGCACAAAACTGCTATCTACAGGCCCCATCAGCCTTGCTGCCATTACATTTGGAATAGTCATGGTAAGAGGATTTTCTGCTCCTAAGGACTGAAAAAAATTCAACGACAAATCTTTGAAGCATTCCCTCTTTCTACAGAGGGATCACCAAAGCAAGCAACAAATCACTATCAAAGAAAGACTGAGCCAAAGAAACCAGAAAGACTCACTGCAAGACAAACAGCCACAAAGTAAGTCTTACAAGAAAATTCCAGCTTTATGCTAACTAGGGCAGCATTAATTCCCGTCCAGTCCATTCCAGCCTACTGATCCTCTTGGGGATAAGAGGATTACTATCTAGTTATGAGAAGGCAGTAATGCTTCTGGAGACCCAAAAAAGCCCAAACCAAACTAAAACCAAAAGACACCGAGAGTAACACAGAGGAACAAATGCACTACAGATGCTTTGCGAAGAAGATAATTCCCTGAATAGAGGACATTGGTTTAAAAATACATCTATTTCACAGGTTCTGGATACTGAAAGTGATCTATTCATTTCCCTATCCCTTTCTTGCAGGTTCTCAATATCATATAAAGCGTGCAGATAGAAACAAAACAGGCAGAGAGACCAACAAAAGGTTTTGCATGTGTGTGCGTATCAGTCCACAGAATAACAACTCAAGCTTGCAGCCTAGGTGCGTTCCTGCGGGCCATGATAGCGTTCATACGTATTTGTAGAGAACTGTCCCCTTGAAAAAGAACAGAAACTACCGCTAACAAAAAAAAAAAACCAAACAAAAAAACACCAAAACATTTTATGTAACTGGAGTGAATTTTATTAGTCAGTAAGCATCTTGACAAATTTCATATTACACTGCATTTCTCTCTTCTTTCCTACTTTCTTCTTCTTCTCTCTTCTTTCCTACTGTTTCTCTTCCTGCCTGCATTTCCACTGTACCACTCTTTGCCTTGCCTTTTCTCCAGCTATGCACCCTTTTCACCTACATTCTATCTACTGTATGTTAAAATGATAGCAATTAAGTATTTAATGCAGACACTGAAATGCAATCACTAGACTGAAAAGTCAATACTTCAAGGAAGCAAACCAGAGGTATTTTGGTAGCAGGGGAACAATGGTTAAGATACTTGGTTTTCACGCTTCAAAGCCTGCTTTCTTTTTCACTGGCTACGTTATAGTATGACCGCAAAACTAGAACGGCAAACAAAAAAGGACAGTCAGATGCCAGGTGAGCAGCACTTCACGCACACCAACATCAAGTAGCAATTCACACAATATGGCTTTCTTTTTCACTCTTCTTTTCTTTATCCCCTCACAACCCTCCATGCATGGAAGTACAAACGAGCACGTGTGTCTGGGATTTTAATGACTGCGAACAAAATATAAACAGAGCTGAACAGTACACTGACTAAGTGAGCACCAGGGCCTTAAGAAAAACAGTTCAAGGTTCTCCCTAATGCATAATCCTGCTGGAACTTGTGTTTTTTGAGAGTCACTGAGGAATAGAGAGGTTTTCCTTTCTGCACACTCTTAAAAGTTAATTTAAAATGGCAGCTGCAGTGAAACTTTAAGATATAGCCTTAGGGAAGAATTATAATAGGGAACTCTGACCACTACAAAATGTGCAGAGAGATAAGTTGTAAATTAAAAAGTAATTTTATCCTTAGTGGTGTTAAGTATGTCCAGCAAGAAAAGTTAAAATGAAATACTCTGACATTCCTGCAATGGCAGAGTCAGCGTTTCCATCACAATACTGTGTGTAACTTCCATTTTGTTTTTTCTCCATTCAAATTAGACAGTCCAACACTTCTAGACTGTAAAACATTACTATTTAAAGAATTTAACTTGATTTTTTTTTAAAACAAGATTTATAGTACACTGCAGTAATCAGATTATTCAGATGCTTATGTTCTTTGCACACTGCTCAATTTTTGTGCAACTCACAATGCAATATTTTTATGCCTTATATACAATTTCATTATTTGTACAGACAATTCATAAAAGAGTTACCAAGAACAACAGACATACTTTAAATATTTATATTTTGTAATCTCAAAAGAAAATTAAGATCTGAATATAGATGCTGATGCTTTGCCTGAACCTCCAATTAAGCAGATAAAAAATGGCTCTACATGATGAAAAGCACAGATGTCAATTTTATGATGAAAAGTGTGTTACATTGTAAACATTATATACTTATTCAGAATGTAACTGTTTCTTCAGGTGTTGCACAGTGTTCTCCAGTCTCTTCCAAATTTCAATGAGGATTTCACATCCAGCTGAGTAAATTGCATAATTAGGTATTTGGGGACCAAAAAAAAAGGCAAAAGAATACCAGAAAGGTTGTATTTTCAAGACACTCATCAACATCTCGGCCTGCCATTTCCTACAAAGTAATTCTGCTCCCTCTGAAGTCAAGCTTTGCATTGTGCTCTGTGCAAGGGTGCAAAGAGGAGGGAGTACAGAAGGTTACAGATGTGACCGGCTTAGCCATGCGCTACAAAGCTTCCAAGAACAGTGAGCAATGGTCTCTGTTGTGGTTTGCAGGCTGTGATAACTCCCAGGATAATTCTTTTAACTTACTCCTGTCATTGGGAAAATTCCTTCCCTACATCCTTGCTTAGGTTTTCCAAGTCTCTTGCTGTTCACTTTACCTGGAACAAGGATTCTGCTCTGTTTCAGCATTCTGGCTGGGGAAATAAACCAAAAGTTAGTTTGAGCTTTTGACAGCTCCAGACAAGATACTCAGCTGAGATGTGCCTGTAGGTCATATAATTCTCTCTGGGCACTGCAATGTTCCACATCCTTACATAGCTGTGTACAGCTAATTACAAAAGAAAAACAGTATTGCCAGACTTGATTAAAAATTAATTGTTCTGTCTTAAAATCACAAAATTAGCTTAAAAGTTCTCAATTTTTTTTCAAGTTTGTATCTTGCCTCTGTCTTTGCAATTGTTGGACTCACTTTATAGCTTTTAAAATATATTTATGACACAGGCTTTTAATTACCTGAATGAGAGAGATATTTATGCAAGAAAACACAAAATTGATGCTAGAAAGTATGAAAATTGAACACAACATCGAGCAAAGCAAAGATTTATAATTGAATAACTGGCCACACATCAAATATTTTAAAGAATTTTTTTTTTACTTTTTAGATTAAGAGAAATTTAAATCATTTGCTCCACAGTTACCTTTGCTTATTTTGCATTTCTCTGGCAGTGGTATAATGCATGCCACTGATTTCAACTCTGTTATTACTAAATCATTCTTAGGCGCAATAAGAATTTTTGCCACAAAATGTATTTTTCTGGAGTTACTGAACTTACTGAAATTTACTCCTACTACAAATTTACCAGAGGCAACTACCTCCTATTTCCTAAGGTCCTTCTATTTACCTCAGCTTGTTGTTACAAGCAAAACCATTCTAATTTAGTAAAATGTCATTATTACAAGTTGCATATCTCTGTTAATCTTGCCTTCTTATAAAAGTCTAGAAGATATGCATGGTGTGATGCAGTAAGGAAATATGTGGATGTGAAGGAAAAAATAGTGAGATTTAAAGAATAAAACTGAATTACATTCCATGCCTAAAATTAAAAAGTTTAATGCTATTTTTTTTCCTTTGTAGAAACCAGAAATAACATATCAAATAGAAAAGATGTATGATTTATTTGGATATGCAATCCAAAGCTATTTATTTGTGATTAATAAACATCTCTGGCGTAATGGGCTGTGTAGGAGGTTAAGGTCATGTGCACTACTGGCTACTCACTTCTGCAGGAGTAACTTTTTAAAAAACTAGATACGTTCACCATTTTTTTTAGAACTCTGATTATAAGGAAAATATCTAAATATTTAATAGAAGAACAATGAAAAGCATCTAGAAACTTTGTTGTTGAACTGGTTTCAAAGCTCCATAGGTACCTTCAAGACATATGGCAAAGAAACCAGGGAAGCGAATGTTGTTGTTCACAGTACTGTAGTGTTGGGGCAGATATTTCAGAAATGCATCCAATGGCATCCAAATGAGATACAACATTTCAGGTAATCCTGTTTCATCATGCAGAACAAAGACATCTGTGCAGATGTATTTATTCAGTAAGAACAGCAAGATCACATTTCTTTAACTGGCCAAAGAATCAGTCAATATGAAAGGAAAAATCTGTATGTTTTCTTCTCTAACCAGAATGAACAAATATTTTCTAAAAAAAAATTTGTTCCAAAAATATTGCTTTTGTTACAGTCAGCCTTCATATATGAAATAACAGAATGCTGAACTGCATGAATAATGTTCAGAATATATGAAATATATGAAATAACAGAATGCTGAACTGCATTTCTGAAGTCCCAAGTTTAAATCCTACCTCACATCCTATTTTGATTTATCTTTGCCTTTTGCCCCGAAAGATTTATCTTTTTTCCTTATCTTTGTCCATCGTCACAACACAAAGTACCTTATTACTTCTGATCCTAACTGCATGTTTTCTGAAGACAAAAGCATTGCCTAGGTGTCGGTGTACCCACAGATTTCACAGTTTCAGAAACACAAAACTTCTACACAGAACTTTCTTCTCTGTATTTGGGCACACGCCTGTGCTGTAAATGTATCACTTTCAAAGCAGCAATTTAACTGACAAATAGATGTGGACAGATAATTCAGTTTATTCTATATTGGGTTAATCATCAGATCAAGAAAGAGAGAAAATATTGTGCAATTTAAGGACTGATTATGTATGGCAAACTGCAAACCACCTTTTACAACAAGCACGTTTATTATTTACCATGCATACAGTTAGTTATTTAAAAATAACACTGTCTTTTCACTTCATTGAGTAACTTCTGTAACTAGTGAATTTAGACATATACAAATTTACAAATTATGTGTCCGTGTTCATATATGGCAATAAAGAGCAGGAACAAAAACCCAAGAAAAATTTATCTGCAATTTAAGATACTAAGGTTTCCATACTTTTATCTGTAAGACATTTTTGAGGGCCGTTGGATTCATTAGATAACTGCAGGTTAATTTAATGACATGCTTTATAGCAGTCATTTTCTTCAGAAAATTCAGAACTCTTATTGCAGAACAAGCAATTAACAATATTTAATGTAACAATTTCCCTACAACATCTCTTCTTAGACAGTTTCTTCACAGTTTACTATTTCCTGAAGCATTATTTTGTACCAGACATCTATAGGAGGATATTTTATACAATCTTCTGTTTCAAAAAGCTTGAGTTCCTGGCACGTATATAGGTACTACTGCCACTTACAACTCAGCCATACATGTGAGTTATAGCTCCTAAAGTGGCTTTTGAGATGAAGTGCAGTCTGTGCAAAGATGGCTAGAGCTTCTTTGCAGATGACTACGAAATAACTCTACTGTCTCACAGGTCAGCCAGACTGAAGAAAGGTAAATCAGAATAATCAAAGGGAAAACTAGTACTCTCCTTGAGAGTCAGAGTAGGAACCTTCCGGCATAACTGAAGAGTCAAAAGAACTCTCTGCTCCACTACCATTACAGTTCTGTATTTCAATAATGAAAGCAATTACTCAACAAACTGGATGGCTCTGCTTGACAATGAGTCATTTTTTTAAGCTCTCATTATGTGTTGAAATTGAAATAAATTTCCTTCAGAACAAAGCCAATACTGCCTTACAACAAAATACCTTCAACTTCAGGAGGCTAAGCATTTAAAGGTCAAGACTGAAAAATCACTTCCATTCACTTAAAATTATTTTCCTCAGATATAAGACCCCCAAATTTCATTATAAAAGCCTGCAAATATTAGGGGAAAAAAGATAGCTTGGACTGGAAGTAACAGCAAGCTGCAATGACCAAACAGTTATTTCTTGATTTTTAAATATACATTTTATACATATATGTATGTTTTTTCAATATCATTAAATATGAGATATGGCAAAATAATTGAATAGTTGCAAATCCCCACTTGTTCTTAGCCCCTAAATTACATCACTTCTGTTTGGAAAATGGTTGTTTGTTTCATAAATACAGTAGTAAAACCATCTGTAACCTCTCTGGGTTTCAGAGTTTAAAAAAAAAAAAAGAAAGAAAAAAAAAAGAAGAAAAAAAATCACAACCCAAAACTCATGAATACTAATGGATTGTAATTTGGTCTGCAATTTGCAAAATTATTTAAAATTAATCAAAAAAGAAAATTCTTTGGCCTTCTGACGTATTTACAAATGCAATTCTCCATAATGAGTTAGTAAAAAACAAGACAAAAGCCAAGAAGCAGGACAGTAGATACAGAAAAAGAATGTTCATATAGTAGTTTTGTTGTACATTTACCTGTATTTCAGAAGACTTTATGCTAAAATCGGTAGGTGCTAAGAGCAGTGAGAGAAAGAATGAAGCAAAGTACAAATTCAAATTAAAACAGGCAGAGTACATTCAGCTAACATACATTAATTTCACTCCTTAACATTCCACGTAACATTTTAGCTCTCATATCTCACCAGAAGTCTTTTTTTCTTTTGAAGTATCTTATACATTTTTAAGTCTACTGTAATATAGGCAATAGCTTGTCTCCAGTGCCAATAAAGATGGAAGAAGCTTCCATGTATCAAAGCACAAAGATGGAACAGTTGATAAATGTGAAGAATGTCTGCAGTCATAAAAGGCTTGAAAAAATCTGACTCTGCAATTCTGTCCCCAATATTATTGTAGATGCTTCCATTAATTTTTAATTTAATTCAGCTTTAAATGATAACCAGATATAACCCTTTATTTTCTACACTTTTAGAGTTTTATAGTCTCAGAGGATTTTCACAGAAGTGTGAAAGACTCTATACAGAATTCAGCACTGAACACAAGAAAAAGCCCAGTACCTGCAACACACACTTTTTGCATTTAACTAGCTACCACATAGGAGCCCCTATAGTTTTAGGGCATGAAATGCCAAACATTGAGCAATAATTTCTTTGTTTCTGACAGGTAATTAAATTGACTGGTTTTGTACAACTTCCTTCTTGGGCCTGGAATATCTTACCCTGAAGTCAAAGTGTGGTAGACACTATCTGCATTTCAGATTGTTCCACTAATTCACTCGGCAGTAAGTCAAGCAGACCCCTTCTGCTTGTGTCTGTAGTTGTGCCAGTAGCAATTTATTTATTTGCTGTTTTGTTTCATGCAAAGATTATAATCTCTTCCCAAAAAATCAGAATATTAGATTTCCAAAGTAGAGATGCTCCTCTGTATTTTTCACCCTGTGGCTAAAGGAACCCTTTGCCACACATGGAAATATATATATACACAAATGGATTCCAAAGATAATCCAGGAAGCTGCACCTGTTTTATTTTCTACTGGGCATCCTCAAATATTTGTTTAAACAAAATTATAGAAACATATACCATATCTTTTAAAAAGTAGTCTTAAAATGCAACCAGCCCTGTATTGAGAGTCAGTACTGTGGGAAGCATATTTGAAGAGTTACAGTTTAGTGCTTCAGAAAACACAAACATATAGTATTAGAGATAACATTCTTCATTTGATACGGACTGTTCTGAAGCTCTGAGTGTGCTGGAAGAGCCAACTACAGCAGCATACTATGCCTCCCTCATTTTATTCCACCATTCCCCCCCATCCATTTTCCCCATTCTGTTAGGTTAGACATACCCTCATGTGTATTTCCAGTAAGAACATTCACCATAATTTTCCAGAGTGTCTAGCACATGGCACATCTTACTGAATATAAGCATTAGACCACCGTGTAACAACAGTCTACACAGGATCTACTGGTCCAGAACAATAGTTCCCACTCATCTACAGTGAACATCGGCAATTACACAATGAATGTTCTCGTGTCTGAGGTAGATGATTAAAAATGTTTCTCTAAAGAAAAGCTCAGTGAATAGGACTTTAAGCACTGAAACAGTAATTGAATATGAGATAATTAAGATATGCTTTATTATTGAGAAACCGAAGTTAAGCTCTTTGTCCACTGTCACGCAAGAAAGGTGAGAGCCAGGTCAGAAGTCAGCTTCCACTGCCTTTAAGACCCCCTTTCATCTGCTGGCCAGGTCTCTAGAGTAAGAGCAGATTCTGACCTTGCATTACCAGATGTACTGTTAGCCATAAAATTATTATTCCATATTTTAAAAAGCTAGCAGGTTGGAATGAAGAGACTGATGTAAATTATTATACAGCACTGCATGGCAATGAAGTACTGGAGTTTCATTCTTAGGGGTCTGTTTGCTTATTGATGCAGAGGGATTTTATGTGATCCCCTTCCAATAACTCCGAGGGCAGTCACGCACCTAAGTTTCCAGGGCACGCACTAAATAACTGTAAATATATTCACTTGAATTGCAGCTACTGTCACTTGGCTTATGCAGACCCAGGCTTATGTCAAATTACCACTTCTGGTGTTTGATAGGAAATTAACATGATCACAGAGGGGAAAAAAAGGAAAGAAAATTAAAAGCAGTGAAGACAGTTACAGCAAGTTAAAAAAAAAAGTATTTAATAATCACATGTAAACTGTTGAACATTTTTTCAGACTCAAAGAACTGTTGAGGCTTGTAGGATTAACACGATTGCTTGTCTAGCTGAAATGGAATGCATATTGTCTATAACACAAATGCCACTCTCAGCTATCCATTATAACTATATACTCCTTTGACCAGAAAGGGATTTTGAACTAGCGTGCTGTCATTAGTTTGCCTCCATAGGGAGGGGAACCTCTTACAGAACTGTCAGGCATAACCTTCCAGTGGAATAATGTTGTGAACTTTGAGGGAAGGACTGTAAAGAGTTACCAGTAAAGAAAAAGATGGAAAGTTATAAGGATAAAGTTGCATTTATGCAGTTTAAATTTTATACATAAGGTAGATTGCATTTAATATGATTGTGGTGAGTTAGTGGCAAGTTGATGGCTGACAATACAAATTTCAGATGAAGCAGTAATACTTCTTCTCAAAACCATAATACCTAAACAGGGGAAGAAGCTGAGACATATTTTAAACCAATCACTCTAGTTCATAGAAAAACACCAACAACATTCAAGCATGAAACCGTAATAACTTGCAAATCAACAGTAAGTAAAAAGAAGCCTCCATCTAGGTGTGTAGTCTAATTCATACTGAAAACATGGAAGTGGCAACTGCGGAACTTGCAGGCTCACCTTCAGAACTGGCAGACGTCTTGCTGGAGTTATGGAAGGCAGAAAGTTATTAAATCAACTATGACACATATTGCAATCACTGTCCTTTATATAGGCACAATTAAATGATGCCTACAGAAGACTGTTATCTACATTACCGTAGCTGAATAGATAAACCCTTTTACTTGCAGCTGCAACATTAGCTAAACTAGACCAGATTAAATACAAAATGAGACCCTGCATATCTAATACAAACCTATTTCATTCTTACATGGATACTGTTCCTAATATCATCTTGCTTTTTCTTACTTCCTAATTACTTCCAAGCTAGAGTCAGTAAATATAACTTTGTTGACGAAAGATAAAATACTTGATTCATGCAGGTCAGGTCAACAACTCAGTAGCTGAGAACAAAGGAAGAAAGCTGTCAGCAGTTTTGTCAGTGCCTTGCATTAAGTGTGACAGTAGTCAAATTTAGTCATTGAGGCTCAGCCTGCAGAGATGGGCATCATTCTGCAGAGTGCCACAGGATGCAGAGAACAAGCACCTCAGCACTTCACTGACTACGGTTTTCAATAGTAGAGCAGGTCCTGAATGGCTTCGATATCAACAGAGGAAACTTCCATCACTGAAGCCTTCAAGATTAGGATGACTTGTATTCACAGACAGTTGCAACAGTCGACTCTGTTTCATGTATTTACAGATAACAAAAGCAGCAATCCTATAGTCAGAACAGATGGTTTGGCCAAACTTGGTGGCGTATGGCTTAAGTATCTATGTAATATTTTCTGTCAGTGATCGTCACAAGTTTCATATCCTAAAAAAAAGTCCTCATGCAAGTGCCCTTAGGACTATCAGGAAAATGAAATGTGTTTTTTGTGTGCTTCTGTGAGGTACCTGCTAATGTATATAAACAAAAATCTCAGAAACTAATTCACATGCCTTCTTTTTTTAAAAAAAAAATCACTAGCAACAACTTATACTCTGGTTCTTGGAGTTTTGTTTGTTTCTTTGCTTTTTAATTAACAATTTCCTAATAATTTCTTTTTCATAAATAGAATCAGAACTTTGTAGATACAGATTATTCTGCTGTTTTGGGGTTTTGATAATTTTGTGGTTTGAATGGTCTTTTTTAGTAATGCCTGAAATAGTGAGGAAAGTAGAAATTCTGGTCATTCCAGTTCAATTTTAATTTAAAATATTTATCTTTCTATATAGTTTTTTTCTTAAGTTTAATTTATTTTCAATTTTTCTTTATTTTTCAAATTTGCTTCATATCCCAGATGCCAATAGGAATTAAATAATCAAAGTCCAGCAATAATGCAGCTAATTTGCACTATTTTTAAACAGTTAAATTTTTTGACAGATATTGTTCTTAACTTATGGATGCGGTCTTTGCCAAATATTCTGAATTCTCCTTCATCCATACAGCTAATTCTTGCTGTCTTGTATGCATTTTTAAATTTGTAATTCAGACTCAGTGACATCGACGACTTTCTTTATGTAGGGACAACTGGAAAATTTTGAGAAAGATATTTACAGAGAAATTCAGGAAAGGAAGTCATGAAAGCTAGATCTGAGGTCACCTGTATAATCATTGAAATACAGCAAACAATCTAAAAATTAACTTTCTTTCAATAATAGTTTAATATCCAGAAGAGCCAGAGAACTTTAGACACTTTGCAAACCCACATTTGTAACATGTTAAATAGTTTCCAAGCCTGTTGGTCTGGACTGAAACTGGAAGCTTTCTGAATTAATTTCCAACATTAACTAGCAAAACAATACATCGGCAGTACTGATTATACCTGTTCTGATTCATAATGTAATATTATCAAAGACATTTTTCACAGTTGCTGGTGGAAAAAAAAAAGGCTTGATCTCTATGTAATAGCTGTCATCTTTACAAGTAACTGTACTTTTCTTTGGCATGCTATTGTCTTATATCCTACCTTGGAGGTAAGTAAAACAAGACAGAGCATAAAGCTACCCATTAAAAGAGCTAAAATAAGATTCGAGACTTTGGAGTCTCAGATAACATCTGTGGTGTCCTAGGACAGATTTAGAGTGTGCTGTGTGAAAGGGCCTAGTTGAAACAGCAGATAAGAGGAAGGAAAGGGTGGGGAAGGAAAATTGCCTGTCTTCGGAGCCTCAGTTCCCCAAGGCAACAAAGCTTATGCCACCACTTCCTCAGCATCCTTATACGCAGCATCCCTTTACAGAAATTACATAGCATAGGCAAAATCTGACCAACTTACCTGGTTTATGCAAATAGATAGCTCTCATTAGGGTTAATTGCTGTATTACTGTTCATTTCAAAACCTACAAGGACTCTCTTTAGAGTAGGACTACATACGCCACCTAAGCCAGACCTGAGGACTAGGCATCACCTTTGCCTAATGAATAATGATTAACTGATGCTATCTCCTCAGCTATCAGTTAAAGCACCTTCACTCGCTCTCACTAGCTGCAAGACACAGCATGGCTCTCACTTGAGACTTTGGTTTCAGCCTCATCAGACAAGCTTATATCCATGGTTGCCAGCCATCAATATGGCATGATCCAAAAGCATGCACGTACCCTTGCTCTGTGCTTTGGTCACTATCTGTGCTGCTATGCCCAGTGCTTGCTCCAAACATTCATCACTTCCAAGATTCTTCCCACCTACCAACATACACTCACCTAGCCAGCCATGCCTCAAAGCGTACCATCTGAATTTGTTACACACAACCATGATGAAAACTGAAATATGAAACAGTACCAAAAGCAGATTTTACTGGAAAATAAAAAACTCCATAGGAATCCAACAGGTTGAGGGTCAACATTCAAGACTGCTTTAAGGTCTACTCCTTTTTGCAATGACTAGAATTTATATATGCTTGCTGTGGCCCATGTAAATCCTTGACCCTTATTTCCTACCCTTTTCCATCATGCCTCTCTCTGCTGTTTGAAAAACTGACTAGAGAGAAGGGATCTCTTTTACATAAGAGCAGTGCAACACAGATTGCACCAGCATTACGATCAGAAAAACCATGTAAGTAGTCATTAAGTTTGGGAAGAATGGCAAATGTCCATATAGTTCCAGATTAATACCTACCTACTCTAAGCAGCCCTGTAAAAGCTGTCCCAGAGGTGTCTCAAAGAAGGGAATATTCTGCTCTTTATATGAAGACACAGGGGTACTCCCACTTGTACTACACAGCAGCATCTTACCACCTCTCCTTCACTTGATCTGTAAAGCACTGAGGGACTCCGGAATTTGTCAAAGACTTCAGGCACAAGATGCATCTTTTAAGATGGGGCACGATAAAGGCCATGCTTAATTTTATTTTTGGTAGAAAAACGGTACTATTTTATCCACACTACAATTAGGATTGTCTAGTATAAAACCAATTCAGGTTGGTTATGCATATTTCATATGCATTAACACGGTGAAACTGAACACTGATATAACATATTAACATATCAGAGGCAGGAATGACAAGGTGCTGTAGTACACATTTTGATCTCTGATTAATTCTCACAGCAATTATTCAGAAATACTAATAGCTTTCCCATCTGCATTGTGCACTTCAAATTTACAAAAAACTGCAAATAACTTTTAAACATTTGCATTGTAGTTTACGTGAGGCAGAAATTAACTAACAGCGATTCATGAACCCTGGTTAAAAGTTGGGGTGTTTTTTTTTTTTTTTTAGTTTTTATCCTTTCTTTAAGTTAAGAACAAAGTTCACTTGTGTCCTGGAAATTAGAGAGAAAAGTAATCTTAAGCAAGAAACTAGTTCAAAAGGATGTACACAACTGTATGATTGATTATTCTATATTTTCCAGTTTCCACCAGCGAAATTTACTACCCCAATACTTAAAGATAGCAAAATGTTTATAATTGTTGTTTATTGGATTTGCTGTTGTAGAATAATATTTATATATTATTTCTAGATAAACTACTGTGTATGCAGAACTACTGTAGGAACTGTTCTTCAACTTTACTTCACCTTCCAACCAGAGACAAGAACAAATAGTGTTTTTTAATGCTATAATTTTTATTTGTTTTCTAAATTTGGAACTTCATGGACTTGTTTTCCCATTAGAAAGTATCCATACAAAAAACATTCACCACGTAATACTCACATTTGAAGGAGATTTGCATGAAAGTCTTATATCAATTGCTATGCATCAGTTTATGGGAGAAACGATATAATTGAGAAGAAAGAACTACAGAGTACTGAGGGAAGATTTGATTATGAGTATCTATTTTGAAATAAACAATATGTATTAAAAGTATAATAGTACAAAGTGCCTACAATTATTACAATTGCATCCTTCAGATTAGAGAGATACTTTGTTCTAGATAATTACAACAGCTTAATAAAGTGTTCAATACTATAAACTTTTCACTCCTCGTAAGAGCAGCCCAAAATGCTAACTTTGAGACCAAACAATTAAACTGTATACAGTCAAAAAGGTCATTGTCCTTTCCTTCCTTTTTACTTTTCATAGTTTCCGTAATGTATTTGGAATGGAACATATTTACTGTGATTTATAACAGGTAGATCTTCCCTTATCGCTATCCTTCTCCCTTTCTCTCAAATCAGGTCACCAATTACCCTGTAATGTCCAAAAGAATTCCTGAGATACATTTGCTCTCATTTAAGAGAGGCATGTTTATATTCCACAAAATACTCAAAGAAGCCGTTTCTCCTTTTATTCGAAGGAACATTAAAAACTATTTGTTTTAACCTTGACCTTACCATTAAATGCTATGATCCCAACCCTTAGCCTCTAGGCAATTAAACGAAAACCAACCAAAACGTTTGAGTACATCCAGCCAACAATTTCCATGTTAGAAAAAAGTCTAAGTTGGAGCCATGTGGTCTCAATCAGGCAGTAAAAAACTCTCTGTATTTTCTTAAATGCACAACTGCAGTATGCCCATAACTTCTCTTTTAAATCATCTTAACCAGATCTGAATCACTCTCACCACAAATGATTCGGTGGCCCTGGAATGTGCTGGGGTAGACAGAGTTGCTCTGCAATGAACATTGGGACATTTCCCACTTCCCCAGTGTTAAGAGAATAGTCTGCAGAAAAAAAAAAAAAAAAAAAAAAAAAAAAAAAAAAAAAGCCAAGACAAAAAGTGACATCACAGTTTAATCACTCAAGGAAAAAAGGAAAAAATGCAACTACTGCCTAATAAATCAGTGCTGTGTGCCACAAACCACAGTGAGCCAATACAGCCAAAGAACAGCTTTTCTTGCTGAAGCAGAGATACCACAAGCAGCTGGCAGATGCATGTGTAATTGTATTCACAGAGAGCCACTGAGGCCATTAAGCTAGGCAGACTTGGAGAAGTTGATCAATTAAAAAAGCAGAATAACCATGATTTCAGTAACAATCTGTGCATCCCCTCACACTGCACTACAATATATCTTACCATGGGGCACCACAATTTTTTTGCAGAGGAGTATGTATATGGCACTTTCTTTAGAGCTTATAGGCAGATCACTTAGGATCAAAAAACTGCTTTGAGGTACCTGCATTAATAGCAGCATACATACCTGGATGTATACTGCTAGCCTTCTCCAGCGCTCCACTGGAGCAAGCAGGAATTATAGGCATAAAGCACCTTAGCTTTCTCAGCACATCTCAGAAGGAGTTCCAAAATAATACTTAGATGTAAAGTTATAATAGAGGAAGGGCAATGTCATTCCTTGGGGCCTCCTAAAAGTCAAGTTTAAGCAGCAAATGAGCAAGCTTTGCTTAACTACCTGTATGATTCTTAAATGCCACTTCCTCCTTAAAAGTCTACCTGCAGCCTGAAGGATTTCTTTCAGTCTTAATCACCTCAAAAAACAATTTAAACATGTGGCCAAAGTGATGTGCATTTAAAACCGGAATAGGCCAGAGCCAAGATGTTTGGATCCAGTTATTAACCTTCTCATACTTCATGGATGTTGGAATGCAGGGGTTTTGGTACAGGCCCATCTCTGAACTCAACACTCATTGCCAAACCTCACAGTCAGTAGAAAATACACTTAATATATCAAAGCAGGAAAAATAGCATAAAGATGTCAGATTTTTCCACCACATCAATGAGAAAAAATGCCATTATAGCACCCATGTAAACTGTGAAACTGAAAGCAGCTGTGGAGGCAACCTGACATGGTGCCATCGGCAGGGGGGAGCGCGACTCAGGAAAACACTATTCCATTTTTAGCTCTGAAAAAGAATCTTTGCTAGTTCTAGTGTGCAATTCCATCTCAGTGAATAACTTGCCATAAATAGAGCTAGTAACTGCTATAGGAAGAAGTGCCTTAGTACACACAAACAAAATGTGTACTAAACATCCCCAACATCCTAACATGTTGTACACTACCTGGCTGAGCACTGTTTTGTAGTCATACCATAGTAACAGAATTTAGTGGATTGTTTTTACTCATCACCACAGCAAGCAGAGTATTCTTCCAAATGAAGGGTGAAAGTCAGAATGGGAGTGCTTTGGCAATGAGTTTCTGAATTAGAAAAAACAAACTTACAGACCTCAAATAAACAGTTAATTGACTGTGACTGCTATACTTTGCCCAATCACCCATTTGCTCATTTGAGATATTTTTTGTGTGACTAGATTTGCCTTTCACAAATCCCTGATAACCAGCAGTTAATAAGGGGGTAGGGGCAAGGGACTGCTCACCTTGTCAACACAAAATACTGGAGTAACTTCTTGAAGTAGCTGATGGAGCCAGAGTTAAGGGAAAGGAAAGGAAAGTTTTCCTCTTTTCAGGTCTATTATCCCAGTAATGTTTATTTGTTTTTAAAAGTAAGTAAGTACATTCAATCACCTGGTCTTTCCCCCTTTGTTGAATTTATTACACAGTTGAACTCTTGGATTTCAAGGGTTTCTTATTTACCACTTTATTAAGATAACCCACACAGCAAGACAATAGCATGCTGATAGCAGGGCTTATCAGTAGTCACTAGCTTTAAAACAAATGGGTCCCTACAGTGAATTTCCTTTGACAGCTAGATGGCATTTTTGAAAGCAAGATTTGGATTAACCTGCCGCTGTGCTGATCATTATAAAACTTTTCCTAATGAACAGACAAGGAGATGAAAAAAAAAGGTCCTTGTAACAAAGCAATCCATTCTGCTAGTAAACTTAAAAGGCAGCAGTCTAAATGCTTTCATAAAGCAAGAACAGCTAATCATTTTGGTTACTGGAAGAAAACCAAGTTTCTTTTTGCAATTCCTGCCCTCTCTCAGAGTCACTTATCCAAGCATACGCTCTTTCCCCCTGTACATTAGCTTTCACTTGCATGCCCCAGAACAGTAGACCCTCAAAGCTTTTTGTTTTTAAAAACAGATTCACTTGGCTCCTAATGGCAGGGCGGTGAGGGGTGGGGGGTGTGCTCTGAATGAATGCCAATCATTTAAAACAAGTTTATTTTAGGTTCCTATAACCTAAACAGTCCTAGAAAGCATCTCATCCCTTTTCACTCCCCCGTCCTCCTGAACTTTAGTTCTATTCGTATCCTCTGTGATGGAAGATCTTTACTTCCCAGGTTCAGCTCTTGTACTTAAAAACAAATGGGTTACTCTGCTAGTTAAAGTTTCTCTATAGTACACACAGTTCAAAACAAAACAGATTTGCAGAAAACCCAATAATGAAGCCATTTGGAAAGCTTTCCAGAGCTGTACAGGTACTTAGGAATTTTGCTAAAATATATAGATTCTTAGAGTGCTTTTTGGAAAGGGAGAAATGAGGACATTTTACTAGGCACTGTTCCGAGATCACTATAACTGAGCACACACTATGATTCACTCACGTACTTTTTCCCCCTCCTCTATTGTAGTAAAACAGCTAAAGCACCTTATTGTTTCTTGCATCTTTAGACATATTTAATGCTGGCACTTACCGTTGCGGAACAGATGGACCCCCACCCCCTAGAAAGAAGCTGATAGCTGATGATCTCTGGATCCTTTACTTCTTGACTATCCCCGGCTCTTAGCTTTGCTGCTCTAAATTCAGCCTAGTTCGCAGAAGAGCACAGAAAAAATTAACAGGCAGCTGAGTTGCCAAGTTCCAACTGCGCACGATCAGCAAAGAAGACGTTCTCCCTAGTTCTGACCGATTCCAAAGAACAAAGCCTGCTGGCAATGAGGAAGCGGAGTTTTAAGTCCCCTGGCTTCAGTCCAACTGTTGCTCTTGCTTTTGCTTCGGAGTACGTGAGAGTGTTTGTATGAGCTTGTAATGCATGTAAGAGATGGGGGCTGGGGAAAAAGAGGGTGTGTGTAAGGGGAGGAATGCTAGTCATATCCAAAAATAACATGAAGGAAGTAATGTAGTGATCTATCTCCCCTCATTCTCCTCTTATCGCATGTAATGAGGCTGTCTCTATCCTAAGATTCTGATCTCAAAAGTAGGTAGAGAGAAAATTCCCATGTGACTTGCAGCTCATTTGATTGCGCTATTAAACTGTAACTGAGGAGCTCTACACTTACAAGGACATGTCACGAAAAGCATAATTTAGTAGCAGTCTACCTGATAATCCTGAAGCCAGAGTGCATTTCACACTGTGTGCATTTGTTCGCTAACTGGAGAGAGAAAACAGAAACTACTACTGAAGTTTACTATGTGTCAAAAAAAATAGCATCACATTTGCCTTTCCAGAAGTTTCTAAATTCCAATCCTAGGTATTTCTAGATACTGCTTAATGTTGATTTTTAAAATAGCAAATGTTGCAAGTTTGCAATATCATGCAGAAATAGGGATATAAAAATCTCCGTATAGTTTGATTTCACCCTACTTTTTCAGAAATTTTCATAAACAATTTCCACATTCAGAAGAGTACTCTCTGACAAAATGAACACCTACAACACAACACACAAGAAAACCCCACAGAAAGAAAAAAAAAAAAAGGCTTCCTTCCTGGATAATCAGAAAGATATAATGTAATGACTGTCACTTTTTTTTTTTTTGTAAAAAGCTATGGAAAATTGGTTCCAATAATTGTGGGCTCCTTAAAATCCTAAAAATGGTCATTAATAAGTTAACAACAAATTTAAGGAAAAATAATAAATCATTAGTGATAGCCTCAGTATTTTCTTTTTTTTTTTACTTTATTTAGTCTTGAGTCTGTCAAATAAAACTACCTATACACCCAGAAGCAGTCTCTGTGATTACTTAAAAATTCTGGAGAATCTTTATTGTATCCTGTAGGGCTTCATTTTCAAGCAAGTGCCCTCAAAATACTACAAGCTAACACAATACAATTTATACTTTTATCATACTACTCTCTGCAAAGAGTAGTACTTTGCAGAGAGTAGTATTAGTTTTTAAAATGTTTAATTAAGTTAAGACAATATAAAGAAAGGGCAAAGCAATTTTGGATTGTATTTCGTCTCATGCAGAATAGCTTAGCCCAAGATTTTGAGCTATCTGACCTGCTACTGGGTATTTTAGAAAAGCAAAACTGGTCCATTTCCACAATGAATTGTTCTGAAATAAAAGTGGGAAAGAAGGGAGAAAAGAGTTAGAAATTAGACTCCAGTGTGCCAGTTTCAATGGTGATAGCATAAACCAGCCACTTGTTTACATAAGACTTTGCTCCTCAGTACGGGAGACAGTATAGATCAGACGTAGTGATTTCCATATCCAGGGCCAATACTTTTTCTGGACTGGTCTTTTTTTTTTTTATCCTTTAGTAAGACTAATGGAGGTTTCGATAGGAGCTTAGGTTTTATAGAACCAATATGATAAATTTCCCTACATTCCCATTACATTAAAGAAATTACAGTGCTTTTGCAAACTAGTAGCAAAATGAATTGTTATGATAATTTTTAAAAATACAAATACACTCTATGTAAAAGGTAAATCTCAGAAGCCTATAGAAACCATCTGGAATGAAAGGAAGTTATGATGATTTAAGTTCGCCTTCCTGCATATTCACTAGAGACTGAATTTCAATATATTGTAAGGCCATAAAAGTTACAATAAATCCAAGTTCTGTATCAGGAAGTTCACTGAGCCCTACTGTGATGTACTTTTCTGCCGATACTTTACTCTTTGGTAGCTTGGCTTCCTTTGCTGTCTTGAGGTTTGCCAGCCCAAATTTACCCTGACAAATTTCATGTGGAAGAAAAGATCAAGAACAGATAAGATGACCTGAGGGCTTTTTAGTCCACACCTCATTGCATCTTGAACATCAGCTGCTCTGAATTTGCTGAATTGGCTAATTACAGTTCTAACTTGAAAAACATATGCTTCAAGTGGACAACAATAAGCCCACATTTAGTTTTGTTTGCAATGAAGTCTCCAGATGAAAGAGGTTAGTCCAAAACCCAATCTTAGTTCAGACATTTGAATTTGTTTTGCTATTATGGAAAAGCACAGGCCTGAGAGAATACAAATTCAGCAAAAGCATAAAATTACAACATAAACACACAAAAAAGCAAGGAAACAAAAAAGTAATGGGGAGTTGTTACCTGCTTTCCTGTGCCTGAGCCCTGCTGTCATAACCAGACCCAAAACTGTGATGCTGATTTCAGAATTTGAAACCCAGACAACGAAAACTCAAATAGGATATGATAAAGTAAGATTGAGTAGTTCGGTAACTGACATTCCACAAAATTTATCCATCAAATGTATTATTACTAGCATAGATATTACATTCTTGTTATTCTCTGATGTCTACATAGATGACAAAGACATGCGGCACAAAAAAAATACCCAGAATTATTTGTTATTGTGTAATTAGTGAACTAAAAGGTTGAATTTTTCAGGGGTGTCAGTTGCATAAATTGATCCCTACACTGATACTGTTGTTATTTAACTCAAATATAATGTAACTTTATCACATTTAGGAAATGTATGAGAAGTGCACATTTGCTAATTTGCAGCTGATCTGCTCCAAGTAATAGGTCTTATTTTCTGCTTACAAACAATTCAGCTGCAAGTTTCAAATTCTGATGAACTTTTATCAGAATTCAATTTCTAGTTAAGTAAGGAAGGAAAAGAAAAGATGTATATCATAGTTTCCATCATAATTGAAAGTTCATTCTCATTACACGCAGAAATGAGACGCCGTCATAAATTGGTTGCTGCTCAGACCAGATGGCTATAGTCATTTCTAGAAGCATTAGATAAATGCATCAGAAATTATAATCAGCAAAAAATAATACAAATTTAAATGATTGCTTAAGGGTGATCAAAGTGTTCTAAGTAATGTCAGAGTTGACTACTGGTAGTAGCTTCTAAAAAGCAAGATTTTCTCGTATTACTATTCAGTAAGGGCCATTCAGAGAGGTTATGGCAGACCCTGCTGGACTGTTTGCACGAAGAAGGCATTATATTTCATTTATTTTTCTCCTCAGAATAATAGTATAATATAATAATAGCCATATATTAAGAGGGAAAAATAAATTTTAGTCATTTCTTTTGAGCACTTACTAGACACAAGCTCTGGTAAACTGGGTGATTTAACAACTTCGGTGTCTTGTACTCTGTACACACAAATGTGTTCCCAATATAGCCTATGTAAATTTGGCATTTAGCAGTAAAGGTCACACAGCGTTTGGATGTAGGGAGCACTTGGAAGACAAGGGCTATAATCTAATAAAAGAAACAAGACTGGTGAAATATGCAAAAAAGTAGAACACTGAGGTCAGACAGTCTGTATTTTCCTAAGTCAAACATTTTCCTTTTAGTATCTACAAAGCTTAATTGTTCAACTGATGACCTATGTTGAGTTTATCTTTGATTAGGAAAACATTTAAAGGTTTTGCTTTTTCTATCCATACAGCCTCTCCATGGTTTCTGTGACTACTGACCCAAGCATGCTCTTTCCTGATCTCCTTCACCCTCTCCACTGCTCCTTAAGACTTTTGTTCTTTTAAAAAGTGGAAGTGTTCCTGTGGCACAGGTTTAGAGAGGAACTTTTTCTCTGTAAAGATGTGTGAAGTATTTGCATGTTCTGAAATTATTTAATGTCAAAATTTCATTCTCAAAAGGGCCTAAAAAGCATTTAGACATTTTTGACAGGGAGACTTACTGTACAGTTCCAAAGTTGTTGTCTCTTAGAGGAATAATGTAAGTTAGTATTTATTTAAAATAAATAGAACTTCCTCCCCCCCAAAAAAACCCAAAAAACCCAAAAAACTCAAACAACAAAAAAACCACAAAACTTTTGCAGAAAATACAATCTAAATCAGAGGCAATTAAATTTTTCATAACGTTTTTCTTGCATGAAAACTTTCTTATTTGAAAGAAAAAAAGAATGTAGATAATTATGTCTATATATGAATCTCTTCCACACAACCCAAGGTCAGAATTAATGTCATACCTAAACTGAAGTTTCAAAGAAAGCACAAGCTTTTCAAACCCAATATCTATTAAAATGAACGGCAGTACCTAAAAGCTACAGCCTCAAACAGAATGCCCTGAAGAGTAGTATCTGTATCATACCAACAGTATGTGTTTAGACAAGTTTGGTTTTCCAAATGTTTTATAGCTGCATCATAACATAAACTGATAGAAATACATATTTGTTCCAATTACTCAAATAAAAATCTTCTTCATTTGCACTTAAGCCTGGAAGTCAGTCAAACCACATGAATTATATTCCAGAGCACTAGAAGAATGTAGGAATCTTGTAGAGATGAGTATGCATCTCTCATTTAGATGCCAACATGAATTCCCCAAAGACGGAAAAGCCGAAGAACCATTTTATTAACTATTACTTTCTAAATCAGTTGCTACATCTGATTTCAATGAAAATTAATTTTCTTTTAGGGGGGATACATGCAGGCATCCCAAGCCCAAACAAGTCAAATGAAGTATTTGTTCACTGAGTTAAAGAATCATCTGCTTCTTTCGTTTGTTTATTGAATCCTATGTAATCTCAGGATAAGTATATAATAATCAGCTCTGAAATAGGTTCCATTTAAATTGCTGAGCGATTAAATGTAAAAGCACCTTAAAAGGATGCATGAACTAGGATAATGGTAGGGTGGAGATGAGAGGAATCAAACATTTCTAAAACTCAGCTCATCCACTGGTTTAATTTATGCATTGTCCATATGATTTATACACTGGGGATATTCTGCTTGAGGCTATAGCTCATGGGAATTCGTAATTGCCAGTAAGTCTGAGAATCTCATGCGTTCTCTGATGCATCTGTTTATCTGCAGTTTTAGTTCACCTTCATTCTCATGTTGAGAGAACATACAAACCTAGAGTGTGGAAACTGGGTTTTTATTCTCCATTACATTCTGTCAGAAAGTAAAAACCCAAGTACTTCTTTCTGGATAGTGCACATATTCTCAATCATAATTGAAGATTTTCACAAATACAGGAATGATTTGAAAGGTATTAAAGAAAATTACACTCCTTCTTTCATAAGAATTATAAGTCCAGTATAGGGCTAGAGAAAGGTGTCAGTTTGTGTTGTAAAAAATAATGAACTACACCTAAAAATTGTTCCAACTCTTGTAATATAATTTCCAGTGTGAATGCTCCCTAGTTCTGCCCCTGTTCTCTCTTTTTTTTTTCCTTTCCTTGATTTTATTTCATGCCATTATCTGCTAATATTTACTACAGAAAATCTATGAGGAATGCCAGAAATAAATGCAGCGCAAACACAGCATAAAACTTCCACGGTCACGTTACTAAAGAAACTGGAACCACAGACGTTTAGCAGCCTTTCTTTCCAAGCAAAAAGGGCAAAAGGTTGGGACAACAGACCAGACTCCAGTACCAATACAAATCTAGTGTTCTGAAAAAGCAGAGCACCTGGTATTAGTTGATAAAAGAGAGCTTCCAGCATTACCAGTACATCTTTCTCTGTGCAAACTGATGTCCAGGATGTCAGCAGATGACGCTGCTACCACCTGACCATCCAATCAATTTTAGCTAAGAAACAAGAAGTCAAAGAGTAATGATAGAAGCAGCTCATAAACAATTTTCTTTCAGTTTAAACTTAGGGAAGGTGGTTTCCATAAGGTAACAAAATAATCACTATATCCTGTACAATACACCCTTTTTTTTTTTTCTTATTTTGCAATTCTAAGAATCTGTGAAGAACAGAGTCTGTGAAGAAGGACTATTTATAATAGTTCTTAGCTTACTTTGTTTTTTTGTTTGTTTGTTTGTTTGTTTTTTAATATGAACAATGCCAAAGTCCTTATGTTATGATCTAATAACTGTCAGGAGCTTAATAATAAAATGTAGCAATACAACAAGAGGTTTGTGGGGCCTAAACCCTTCTGCCCACAACATATCTCATATTCTGAAGGTGAGTTTTTTTGTTTGTTGGTTTGTTTTTAAAAACACAGTGCTTTTTAAAAGTATAGTCATTGCCTTATCCCATTCTAGTTGAGCCTTTAAAGACTACATTTCTGCAGTCTCTATTAATGAAATGAGTATTAGATGAAGCAATCCAGCTACTGCTGCATTTCCATTTAAATAAAAATATATTTTACGATTGAAACAACAAGTATTTTATTTAAAAAATAGAATGACATAAAGTGTAGCTAAGCTGGGAAGGAAAGCCTCTGTTTTTCCTAATGTCCTAAAGGTTCGGTTCTTGAATTCTGATCAAGTTTTTAACCAAAAGCAAGGCAGATGCCATCCCCTGAAAGTCATACAACAGTTAGTAAAAAATAAGTTGCATTTTTTACAATAAAGCCGTGCAAAACTATAACCATCCTGCCCTTCTCACCATACAATAAATCCTTCTATTCTCAGCCAACAGCAGGTTGAGAACCAGCAACCACAAAGCTCTAAAATGGGAAGAACAACCTGCTTTTAATGAAACACAGTGATTAGTTTAAGCCAAGTGAAAAATGCTGCATTTTTTCAAGATGTGTTTACTAAGCAACAGAAGCATTCAGCAGAGTTGATGGTTAGCCAGTGTTTATAAAGTCTCATGAAGAAAGTAGCTAAATTGAAGAAACAAACCCTTCTATTGGGTTCTGATGTTAAATGAATCAGTACCTGAGATGTTCTTATAGCCACAATATTGAGACTTTGTTTCCAAAAACCCCCCCTATGATTCTTTGGTTTACTACTGACAGAAAATGTAAATTTTTTGGAAAAATACTTTATGTTTGACAAGGGTAGTATTTAAATAAGCCAGAAATCCATGACCATCTGTGAAGACTTAAACAATATGTATGTCCACTTATTTAAAAAGAGATCTTTTTCTATCACTATGGGTGTTTTCTTTTATAAGTGAGTTACAAAGATGGCCACAATTTTTCTTTCTCACTTTTGTAACGTTACACTTTGAGAGATACTATATATTAAAAAGTTGTATTTTTCTGAAAGATTAAAATATTTTCCTTATCAATGAAACAGAAAAAAAAGAAATTACATTTGGAGACAGAGAGTAAGGACTAGAGATAACTTAGGGATTAACATTTGTCATAAATGAAGTATTGTTACCAGCAGAAAATGAAATTAAAAGTACATTGAAATGATCTGTCAAAAGTATATATAATTCTTGAAATTTAATAAAATGAAGTCTCATTCATTTACATATTCTTTCACTTTGGAGTTAACACGTAAAATTTTTAAAAATAAACTATGCAATGTCTCTAAGAATGATTTCCAGAAAAGGTATTTTGGCACAAACACTGAAGATTTGGTCGGGTAGGGGAAAACTTCCCAATAGATCACCTAGCAGAGAGTGCTGACTGGATCATAAGAGGGTCCCAGTTCACTCATCGCCTGGAATGGGCCTCACTGGAACATCAATCAATGCTTTTTATATAGAATCAAGCTTGCTTTGGCTGTTTGGATAGCTGTGGAGTGAAAGCTGAGTTTTAGCAGGCTGCCTGCTTCACCTACTTCTGGGACAAATCCCCTTTCATGATTTGAAAACAATCTTAAAAATGCTATTCAGGCAGATTAACTGTGCAGCAGTAATTCTTCAAAAGTAACTTGAGGTAAACCGCATATTTCTATTCCTGAGTACAGAGGAAAATCAGTTCAGGAAATGAGCTCATAGGTAGATTAAAAAATAAAAGAAAAAAAAAACATAAAAAGTCATACTTAAAACACAATGCTATTCCCCTTCTAATGCATTGCTGAACCCTTGAAGAAGTAGGGCTTTATGTGAATGCTGACACATGGATTTGGTAGTGTTTGTAGCCAACAGTAACCAAAACTGTACTCAAGATTTTTTTTTTTTACTATCTTTAATGGGATTTTAAAATTAAGGTTTCTCTGTAGACCCTCAGATGTTTTATGCTACCAAGTACCCAGCAGGTTCTGCTTATCAAAATAGTATTTTTGAAATATTTAAAATATTCAGTTGGTTTGGAAAACCAGGCTATTTATTAAATATCAGGCTATTTATTAAAACACATAACAAACAACTTAAGAAGTAATATGCAGTATTATTGCGTTTGGATTTTTAAAAAAATATATATTCCAATGTACAGGCTATTTGTTGTTAACTCATGCCCCAGTTTTTTTTTTCCTTTAATTACTGATTTTCCCAGCTTGGACAGGGAGTATGGGGGAACCTAACTGCTTCTTGCATATAACTTCCAAAACAGCTATGTTGTTTTACAGCAGATCATTTTTGCCATTTAAAAGTTATATCTGATTTTCAATCCGCTATCTCAAAGAACCATTGATTTGCAGTTTAAGACATACATATCTGAACTGCCCCTTCTTCAAGTGTGTTGCCTTTCCCAAGGAACATCAGCATACAGTTAGCAGTAATTGTAACCACGTTTATGCTTATAAAGTATTACCTCTACCCCGAGGTAATAATGGTTGGAAATTTTTTTCTTTTCAGAACCCCCACATATGAAGTTTGTGCCCTATGCAAAGCTAAATTGTCCCAAATTCTGGATGCAGTATTCCCTCAGGCTCACTTTACTTGCAGTGGCACAGAGTACTATTTTGTAAATGTTCCCTAAACATTACTGGTTAGTGTGGGCCAATTCAAGGAGTGATTTCTTACCTCTATCCAATCAACCTAATAACTTTTTAATTTTACAAGCAATAAAACTCAGGCTATTCTTCAGGGATGATTTATTACAGATATTCACAATTTATGTTTTCTCCACCTGAATATGTGACAAAGCTGTGCTACACAAATCACTTTCTCCTCCCCTTAAAAGCATCTGTGTCAAGCCTCAAATCTGCACCTTGCAATCCCTTCTATGCCCCCTAGCTACCAAATATTATATGCCGTGTTGACATTGATACTTTGGTCTATAAAAGCTGACTCAACAGGCAGCTGGGCAAACAAAATAATAATTACGCATAATGATTTTTACCAACAAAGAAGCCTTAAGCTCAGTAGGTATTATGTTTGGTTTCTTATTTTAGCAGAAGCTTTAAGTAGGTAGCTTTGAAACCTCTGCTAATGATAAATTCTGTTTGAAACCAGCCTCCAGTTCAACAATTATTACACCAGAAAGAAGCACAACTATTCAGCTGAAGAGCAAGCAAGATTGCAGTGTGGCCACTTTCAAGTGCTGTGGAGCTACATCCAAAAGGCAAGCTTTCATGAACAGCTGAGATTCTCTAAGATCATGGCTTCTACAGAAAAAAGCTGTCTAACCATCTGCTGCTGACACAATTGCAGTGCTTTTCTCGCAGTGAGCTAGCATACCATGGGGGTGTTTTCTTCTTCCCATCCTTTGAAATCCCATGCTCTTTTAAATGAGGCTTTTCACTTGAGTTTTGTGTTTATATCTGGTGTGGCAAGATGAAAGAACAACAAACAAAATCAGTGAAACAGGAACAGTGGCATGTCTTTGTTATAGGTTTTACATTTTTAAGAGATAAGCTTTCCTAACTTCATTCCATGTAAAGTACCTCTATGACAAAGCTGAATTTGCAAGGTTTTACACAGAAGGAAGTTTCAGGATACCTGGAAAAGATTAGATGAAACTGTAATGTACACACATCTGGGCAATTAATATACACAGTACATCAGAGGAGCTTTTTGAACTGAAGCTTTTAAATAAGGACAGTCTTCTCCATAGAAGGCTAGTTTTTATAGATCAGTCGTAGACATATAAAGGGCTAAGCAGGAGATCATTAGATGGGAGAAGCTGAGATGCCTTGCCTCTAGTGTGCTATTCCTGAAGCATGTTAACTTACCCCCACCCCTCCCACTGTGCCCTCTTCCTAGGAGAAGGTATGGCCCTTTAAAATGGAGCCCAGAGCCCTTCTTACCTGCTCACATCTGCTCCCCAGCGAGGTACTTCCTCACTTGGGTGGGCTCAAGTGAGGTAGGTAATGCTGTCTACTATTGCCAGCCAGGTCAGGAAACCCAAGAACTGTGCAGGAAGGATGGAGGTGCCCTCCCGGAGGCTGCAGTCTGCTCTTTAACTGTCTGTCCTACGTACTTAATATCCCTCTTGCATTTGGAGTTGAAGTGCTATCAATGTGTTGTTTTCCTTCAATCCAATATTATTTAACGAGGTAGTTGCACCCTGTTCATACGTAAAAATATCTCAGTATGGTATGAGCACAAGTAGCCAGTATATAAAAATAAAAGCAGAGAGACTGCATGTGTGTTTCATGGTAGAACCTGATCACATTTCACATCATTCTGCAATGCAACCTCTGAGCTAATTGCATGGCAAACAGGATTTATGGTGAATAATGGGATACTCCATGCATGCACTATCCCAAATGTCTTCAGCAGATATGCTGCTGCTCTCCAGTGCAGTATCTGTGGTTTTTACATACGTTCAACAATAGCCTCACAAACTGGACGGCAAACTGCCCAAGCAGATCTGGAAACACATTCTTCAAGTTTCACTCTTGCATTACGGCCAGCTGCTCTATAGCAGCTGATGAACAAATGCAGAAAGCATCCACAAAGCATTCAAACACTCCCTGCTCCCTCACAGCTTCACTGTGCACAAAAGGGTTAAGCTAGGTTACGAGGACTAATGAGCAATGCAGCTGGCAAGAAGTTCTCTTTCCCCTCTCAATGAAAAGCTGGCTTTTGTTTCTGCATTCAGTAAATTAACTCATGCAGCAATACCTGTTGGCAAATCGGGGCTTGTTGTATTGCTAAGATACATAGACTGCTGCCAAGTCCTTGATGTCTTCACAGATCTTTGCTACACAGATTGGTATGCCAGGGACTCAGCAGATCGTCAAGCCCACACAGTGCCAGAAGTAACATCCCATTGCTACATGCCAGTCAGCTCTCGGGACACAGACAGAGCATCTGTGTTTGCCAAAATTCGTTCACAGCCTCCCCTTTGGATACTGCTGAAAATGACAACTCTCCGTTTAAAATGGAAGACATTTTATTTTAAGCGTGTAGTAAATTGATGCAAATTTTATCATTCCTTTCCCTTCCCTCCCTGCCTGCCTACTCCTATAACAGATGTTATGCATATTGATTTCTTACTACTTGTTGCAGTGATCCATGCATGTGGGGAATAGAAATAAATTTACACTTACTTGCTTTTTAAATATTTATACAATTCCAAACACTGAGGCTCTTGACTTGGTGGAAGCAGAAAAATATTGATATGCTCTAGCCCTACAAAGAAATTAAAACTTTTTAGGTAATAGTGCTCCATTTTCTATAGGCACTTTACCTGCTTTGTAAAGTAGCCAAAAGCACACATAAGCTGAATTAAATCTGTCTGTCCCACCATGGTTCCATCAACAGCTTCTCTGTTCCAAAGGCAGCATTTTGCAAACACTACCTGTCTTGCTTTATGGATTTTCTGTAGGAGGACTTGCATAGTAACTATATTTAAATGGAAGTGCCTGTAGAAGGAAACCTGGCAATTTTGAAGAGAACTACAATCTGCCAAGGATGTAGCTTGCTGAACTGCATTCACCCTTCTAGTCTGGGAAGAATGTCTCTCTTCTGGTCTGGTGAGGTCCCCGATGACTGGAAGAGAGGGAACATAACCCTTATTTTTAAAAAAGGGAACAAGGAGGACCTGGGCAACTACAGGCCAGTCAGCCTCACCTCTATGCCTGGCAAGGTGATGGAGCAAATTCTCCATGCTAAGGCACATGGAGAGCAAGGAGGTGGTTGGTGACAGCCAACATGGCTTCACCAAGGGCAGATTGTGCCTGACCAATTTGGTGGCCTTCTATGACGGGGTGACAGCATCGGTGGACAAGGGACGAGCAACAGATGTCATCTACCTGGACTTGTGCAAAGCTTTTGACACTGTCCCGCAGAATACTACATTTTACTTTTGTCATTTTGTATCAAAAATAAAGGCGGGGGAAAAAATATCATAGGCATCCAAAAGTCATCAGAATTTTGGAAGGACTTTATAAAGAATAGGGTGGGGGAAATATCCAGACCACACACTAGAGTGCAGCACAGAGGTGTCAGAGGTAGTGTCCTGCTGCTGAGTCACATGACATTTGACAATACATAATGACCTTTCTTCCTAATAGAAGGTGGTAGAACCTACGTATATTAGTTAGTATATTGTACAAGTTTCATTTTAACAAATGCACTAAGCACCAACAGTTTCCTCTAGCATCCTTGAAGTACTCCTTGAAATGGTGCTTTCATGTTTAGGAATAAGTAGCAATTTGGGATTTGCTGATGTTAATATGCAGTCAATCAAAGATGTCACCATTGAGAAAGACATAGGTAACAAATTATTTGTCACTAAATCAGAATGCTACGTAAGTTATCTGCCATTCTTATATCCTAAATGCTAACAGTTTATTTGTCCTTGATGTAAACTGTCTTTGTAAAATGACAGTCTTAAGATATCACCTTCAAGTACAAAAGATACCAGAAAGAAAGAAAAAAAAAAAAGACACATCTAAACCCTTAGGAAATAAATAGAGGATGAAGGACTAATGGCACCTTCTCCAGCGGTAAGCTGGTCCCACAAGAGAAATGGGAACTGTGTATTCAGCTCCCACAAAGGAACCATCCACACAGGCTCATTTTGCTTGCATGCTGAACACACATGACAGTTCTAGGTAAGAAGAGGCTAAAAAGTGGTTACAAAATGGTAACCTCAACAGTTAAGCTTGACTCCATGATATTCACAATAAGCAACTCTACAGTCATTCAGCAGTTATTACAGTATAATCGAATTACATTTCATTTCTGCTAGTGTCACCTTGGATAGATGCTCTTATTTATCTTGAGAACCAAATAAATGGCACATGAAGATACAATAAGCACCCTATAATTAACCTCAATTATTTAACAGCAGTTTTTAAAACAAAAGGTTTATTTTCTTCTGTCAGCAAACTAATTGGAGAATTTGACAACAAAAGTTATTCACAAATGTGTATCTGCTTGATAAGCTTTGACCTGTCAATTATTTCAATGTTTAATTGCAAATATGGCTGAACTACGGCATAATGTTTTTAACATTTGCAGCCAGAACACATTATTTCCTGGCTCAGTCAAGGCGCGAAGAGAATGAATCCTCCTAAATTGACTAGAGTAAAATGCCACCTTAAATTATTAGACTTAAAATATTGTTATGTAAAAGGAAATTTATATTAAAACAAAAAATTGTAAGGGATTTAGAAATGCCTTCAAATAATCATGTGAGAAGTGTCAGAAGTGACAATCAAGAAAGCAGTCAAATAAAATACAAACCAGCAATTCAAATGCATTTTGTCTGGCCTGGACTGGTCAGCTAAATAGTTTTAGCTTTTTCCACAGTCTGCCCAGTAGAACTTTATTTTACACTCTTCTCAATTGATTTTCTTTCCGATTCTTCATCAGTATTCATGTTTATCAGTGTAAGACACGTTCTTCACTTATTCACAGAATATGCAAGTCAGTTTATTCCTGCAGTGACTTGCTGCAGCCTGTGAGATGCTTCAGTGAAATATCAGATACATGGCCATAACAGAAAAGTTGGGTGAGACACAAGGTTGTGTATCCTGTTCTATGATCACAAGATTTGCTTAGCTAAGATTTGCAATATTAATGGTACTTATTAATGTATTTTACCTGAAAAGTTTGGAAATACGATCATTCTAAAAACTGTGTAGTATTTGCCCTCCCCGGCTGTAGTGATCTGGGTGTGCAACGTGGAGTTGTGCTACAGTTTTGGGGTTTTTTTTTCATTACTATAAGAGCATGCTTGCAGAAGGAAGTGCATCAAATTAACACTTTTTTTTTTCAGCTTTCCATTTGTTTTTGAGATTAGTTTTCAGTATGTTTTTCTCAGCTATGCATGCTTAAAATTAAAAGCTTCCCTCATAATTTTTAGGTAGGTGTGTAGGAATTTATTATAACAAAACTCAGTGCAAAACCTTACAGAACAGTAAATAGCATTTACAGTATCTCCAGGTAATTTGATTTTACCTACTCACTCATTCTCTTGTAGATTTCATCCACTCTTGATTTTACCACATGCTCTCACACCCACATATTTACAAGCACTGAGACATGTCTTTAGTGGTCAGGCCAAGGTCACTTCTATGCAACGTGGAAAACAAGGGATGCTGACTATCAAGTCCTTGTGTTTTCTTTAGGTTTCTTCTTGACTAGCAATAGTGACAGATTTTTATATTCTTTAAGAGTTAACAGTTGTTATGGGAAGCCTTTTGCTATAAGATTTCTTTCTTTTGGGCTAACAGAAAAAGAAATAGAATATACTACAACCTTGTTCCTACCCTTCTGTTGTCAGAATGCAGAGTCTTCCACTAACAAGATGCTGTGGTCTTGCTGAAGTGCAGGCTTTTTAGGTTTGATAGAAACAACACAGTCTTTCATTTGATCAGTGGGAATTATAATCTTCGCTATCATTCCAGGCCATTCTTTTAACACTTATGCTGCTGTTTCTTCTGGTGCTTACACACAGATTTCTATTCATGCTTCATTCATAGAAATCTTAAAAGTTGTTACGAGTTTCTACAAGAGTTATTTCCATAGCTGATAATTCCTCTTGCCTACGACCTCTTACACCTTCAGAAGACCTCAGTCCTATACTGTAGAGACTTTTGTTTAGTAGGATTGATGAAAAGCAAAACCAAAACCTGCTTTCAATATAATATTGGTATGGTTACTGCTGACTGATAGTTTCCCAACCAGTCTGTGCAGTCTGTTTTGAAAACACTTCTAGCCTGTATTAGTAGGGCAGAACCAGGAACATAGTAGCCATTCAACTTGACAATTTACTGTGCTATAAAAGTACTCATCAGACAAAACTACACATACATCTATACAAAGGACCATCCAGTTTACTGTTAATACATAGTGCCAAAGTAACTCACTCCTGGTCGATACCTGCTTACCAAGTCAACACTATCCCTTACTCCCTGTACTCCCACAGAACCTGACCTGGCCTATCCTCCTTGATGGCTCTCTGAAGGCAGAGCTCTAAACGGTCCCTCGGGCCCAGCTATACTGTGGGACTTCCAGTTCCCTCTGGAAAAAAAAGAGGGATGTATTTATGGAGTGCACATTATTACTTTGAAAAAAGTAACAGGAAATCGATAATATCTCAGTAAAGATAACAGATGTTGGTCTTAAAAATATCACACACACACTCAGTTACACAGTAGCTTCCTTCCAGTTGAAGCCTTAGGCCCCTCTTGGATCATGGCCTTCATCCTATAAAGTAGACACTAGAATCTCTGTTACTCTCTCTTCAGTAGAAAAAAAAAAAAATTGGTTCCTAATTCCAATTGGGAATAAAAATGAATTTAAAGTAGTGAAAATTTTCACAACATGCAATGCCTAGTCCACGTAATATCTAACATTCAGCTGGATTTTAGATTATAAGTTTACTTGTACTTCTCCCCATGGGAAGGCTTTTTGTTTGTTTCTAAATTTGAGGCAAGAAATACCTAGATCACAATATTAAACAGTGGTGTTTGGCTCCTTCTGGCCAACAAAAGCATGGAGACTGTATTTCATAGAATCATAGAATCATAGAATGGTTAGGGTTGGAAGGGACCTTCAAAGGTCATCTAGTCCAACCCCCCTGCAAGGAGCAGGGACATCCCCCACTAGATCAGGTCGCTCAGAGCCCCATCCAGCCTGGCCTTGAATGTTTCCAGGGATGGGGCATCCACCACCTCTCTGGGCAACCTATTTCAGCTCTTCCCAATGAATGTAGGCCCTTCTAGGAATAAGATCACTGGAGCTCACTAGCACCTGCTACTACTGTTACTTACAGGGGATATCCACAAATAATAACAGCTATCTGCCAATCCTCTTTCAAGCTCAAACACTGCTTCCCTTGTATTTTCAAATACGGCAGTGTGATATATGCTCAAATCATCCAAACGCCCACAACTCCAAAAGACAGGTTTACTTCAAGTATGCTGAGTTTATTCACTGCAATTAGTTTGTCTGAATTAGTTCATAAGATTATAAACATCTAATCTCATATGCTATTGCATGTAATACAAATAGCTTTAATCAGAAAGTAAAAAAACGGCTTTAAAAAACAAAGACCTAACAACCCACTATGGAATTTTCCTTTTGTACATCTTTTCAAAGACTGAAGTTGTTAGTAGTGTCTACTGTGCCTAGGGGAGATGTTAATTTTTAATAGATAACTACTCATTTATAAGCTGAATCAACTATCAATTTTAATGATGCAGTCCTTCAAGCCCTGTTTATGCCTTTGGAGCTTAAAAAAAAAAGCAAATGAGAATGTTTTCACTAAAAAGAACAGAGAAGGCTTTAGTAGAAATGTTTGAGTATGCAATTACACTTGCCTTTTTTGGTTTCAATGGCACTGAAGCTTTCTGTAGCTATGAAACTATAGTGTTTCATAGCAAGTCAATAATCTAAGTTCCTAATACATCCAAATACAGCGGCAAACAATGAAGAACTTAAAAGAAATACCATGGAAGTTTGTTATTAAGATCCTTAATCTAGGAACATTCCATGATGAAATTCCTTTCTTCTTCTGTAACATCCAAGCTTAATAAAAACAGAAGTTTGCCTACCTTTTAATCTAATTTTATCACTCTGCTGGCATGCTAATCTGTCATCAAGATGTGGAAATCAGAGACTACGAATGTTAATTAAAATAACACAATTCAGTTTGGATCCAAAGGAAGCCATGAAGTTCAGGGCTTGAATTTCTGTAACTGTTCTATGGAAAGATCAAGATGCAATATACAATGATAATTTTTGGGTAGCCATAGTGAAGTGTTGGAGAATTACTGCTGTAAGATGCCACACATTTCATATGAAAGGAAGTACTTGGTGTCTTGCTACCACATAGGCTAAATCAGTTTTGTCACTTAATTGGAGCTATTTCAAGCATCCATCTTACAGCGACCATATTTATGCAATTCTGGTACAAATGACCTGCAGCATGATGATCCTCACAGGGGTACTCCATGGAAGAATATGAAAGAACAAAATGCTTTGTGACCAGTGCTTTTACTCTACCTGCAAGGAAGCCTACTGACTCCTTTTCTACACATTCTTAATTTTCCTTTTCTTTAAACACTCATTTCACTGATTTATCTCCACATAGCCAAGACCATTATGGGGAAACTTATGAAAGAGAATTAATGTTTAATGACTGAATTGTTCATAAATAGCAAGCGTACATGTTAGAACTTAAGGACCCTAAATTTTATGTCACTTTTGTGTTCTCTAAAAGTATCCAAAAATGCTTCAATCTAGGTAAGTCCTCTTAAATAGAACATGTAATAACGTTGGCACATCCTGAAACAAAAGGGCTTCTCTATAGGGTAAACATAAATTCACTTTAAATTCTGGAATAGAACCAACAGAGGCAAAAACCACAATGCAAACAAAGCTAAAACTTAAGGGAAGTATTCATTTGAGGCAAGAGATTAAAGTAAAATCAATCTGTATATTCCCACGCTTACAAACACTTAAGTTCTACTGAAAAATCTGTTTAATATTCTTTGCCAGAAGAACAGCATGGGCATTGGAGTTTTAGACCTCATCCAAGTTTAAATTTAACTTTGCAGCTCACCTTTAAGGACCCTGTGCAGAAACCATTATATCACTGACCTTTCTGGTCTTCAGATGAAGTTGGCAGATTATTTTAAGTGACCTACTGAAATAATTATGAAATCTGCGCAATCAGCAGGAATCAGAACAAGACATACTCTTTATACAATGCAACAGTTTATGGCATAATAAACTATTTTGTATCAACAATTTTTTGTGTCCACAATTTGTATGAACAATAATTTCAGTATGAACACTGTACATTTAAACAACTGTTCTTTCTGACTTCAAGATATTAGATCTGATAAAATATGCCTCCACAATATTGTTTCAAAGTGGTCTACAGTCTAGAACTTTTGAAAAAAATATCCTACTGGTTTTAAACTATGTTTGAAAAGTGGCATCTTTTGGTTTATGAATTTAAAGTCAGACAGCTACATTGAATGCTAAAAAATTTAAACTTTAAGTAGCTCTTTAGATTTAAGCTTTACTTAAAATCTGAGTTTCTATGTAGGAAGAAACACTACTTTTGTACATTTGATATTTTCGGACATTTGTTACTGCTATTGACACATATGCTGTCATCCCACCTATCTCTGCAAATCGTAAGCACTATCTTTATAACATAAGATGACCCTATTCCTAAAAGCAAAATTAAATTAAAAGAAAAGGTAGCATTTTCCCTGTAGGCCTCAAGGCCCCCCTCTCTTTTCTTTGCATTGCTATAGAAGCATTTTCAGGTAATATTTATGATTAATGAGCAGTTAAAACCTAGATTCCTTAATATATATATACAAAGATGGTAAGATATCATTCTTCATCATATTCACTAGTAGAATATACACATATTACAATGTTTACTCAACATATATTTTACTGGATTTAAACTGAAATGAAGAGGGAAGTCCCAATAGTAGAAATTGTATTTACGTACAAAACATCACTAAACAACAGACATCTATTAAAAAAAAACCAAATCCATGTTTAACATTCCAAATACTTTCTGACTTATATTTTTATGGCTCATCTCTTTGGATGCTCTAAGTATATTCTATATTAAGAAGTATATTCTATATTAAGAAAATGTAAAAGCAGGCAATATAATATTTCATAGTTTTTTCTTCTATCCAGAGTGAAGTAAAGGCACTTTAGCAACAAAATGAAGAATTAAAAGAGGTGTTATTAGGTGGCAGATGTTAAAAGCTTATAAACAAGGGCAGTGAAGAGTTTTTTTAGTTTTTTTTTTCTCCAGTCATTGCGTGTTTATGGACAATAAAAGGCAGCTAAGAGCAGTTCCACTAAGAAGCCCTACAGACAGTGAAGACTTTAAATAAATGCTGCACACATGAATCCTTGCTGAAATTACAAATAATTTAGGATAATTAATAGTACAATTTTTTGTAAATATGTGTAAGCCATTAATAACAGAAAATTAAAAATGCTTCCTACCTAAATTCTTCATGAAGCAAGCCTCAGCACTTTGTAATACTTTCCTGTCATAAAAGTGCCAAGTATTTACAATTTGCAGATGAGATCATACTCTAAAAACGTTTACATCAGTGAAATGGGGAGGGGGTTGTAGGAGGAGGAATTGCAGTATGGTGCTATTGGTGAGAGCAAAGCTGGCCCAGTGTGCCCTGCCTCTCATTGGGCACTCTGGACCACTGGAACAATATTTGGTGGTTGCTATGTAGACAGAAGTCATTGCCAATTCATCCCATTAACAAGACTGAACCTGGTTCTGGTTGATAAGAATGGTTATTGTTTGAATAAAATGTGCTGATAAAATATTCCCCACAGGTAAAACTGAGAGTTCTTATGTGCTTGAGGAATGTAAAACTCATGCTTTGCAACCACTCATTTAACAGAAATTTTAATTTGCGTATCATCTTTGTTAGACTTGCTTTTCGACAGATTTGAGGGAATGATTCCTCATGTTTTTGAAAGGATACAAAGGACTGGTTGAGTATTTTAATAATTTCAACTCACAGGTCAAATAACCATTCTCAAGTAGTTTCACAATTTATGATTTGTTTTGTATCTTTTAAAGTCAGATGGAGCAGCTGTATGTCTGACAAGCTGAATTTATGCATCTCATGAATAACGAGTGAGGGTTCTGAGCTTTCAGTACTGTATTTGGAAAGAAAAGACATTACATACAAGCCTAGCACATTAAAAGCATTGCTAAGAAGTTAAGCACTCAGATGTTAGGAAATGCCAAATAGCGAACACCTACTCTTGAGAGAATTCACTGAGCAGATAATGGTGTTTGGGAGAAGAACGAATGGAACTGTTTGTTACCGGGTTTCACCAACATTTGCTAATGGCACAGGAAGGCCAAGAGTAAAGATTGGAGAGTCTGAAAGAGATCCGTTCTCCCTCCATTTGTCCTCAACTTGACATATCCATGCCCATTCCTGGTCCACCTTTTCCGTAAGCTCAGCTTCATCAAACAACATTCAGACTTGTTTACTACACAATGCCTACTTAAGACAATTATTAACATCTTGCAGCCTTTTTTATTTCCTTCTACATGAATATTTCATAAGCAACTTCTTTTCAGAATTAACACTGTGAGATAAAAGGTGTTGCCATTGCTTTGCAAATGGGATTGCAAAATAAAATTTGAAATATTTAGGAGCTGGATTTTTTTTCAGAGAATATGTAATGCTGTATGTATTTAAAGCAGCGTTTCATATAATCACAGAAACCGTTTGGGTTGGAGGGGACCTTTAAAGGTCATCTAGTCCAACCCCCCTGCAAGGAGCAGGGACATCTTCAATCAGATCAGGTTGCTCAGAGCCCCGTCCAACCTGACCTTGAATGTTTCCAGGGATGGGGCATCCACCACCCCTTTGGGCAACCTTTTCTGTTACTTTCACATGCTGCTGAAAATACTGACTTCAATACCTTGAATAAAATGCTTAATTTTCAGTATTCATTCAATATTATGTTTTCCAGCTTCAGAAAAAATAAGCTAAGAATCCTACAAAGATCCTTTCTGCATTGTACCCCTCATCTCATGAGTAAGACGAGGAGGGAGGGAAATGTGATTACATAACTATATACTATAGTGTACTGTTTAATTGCAACTTTGTATTCTACATTTTGAGTCCTTGACTTTATAACTTCAATAATTCTGTATAATTTAAAGTATTTTTATGTTTCTTAGAATAAGTTGACAAGGTAAGTTCTATCATCCAGCATCACAGAAACGTACAGAATCACATCAGAACCTTTTAGTCTACCATGAGTACTTCTGACTTACTGAATACTGAGTGAGACAGTCGAACATTGTTGTCCTCACCCTTCCTGGTCTCATTCCTTCTATATCCATACTTTTTTGCCCAGGCAGCCCTAATCTGTGTTCTTCAGATTTCTTACCCCAGGCCCAGTGTTACCCTGACCTCTCATTTACTTTTCTTTGTATTTCATCTCCTTCCATCTGCCCCTACTGGATTGCAGTCCAAGCCTCCTTATTCTGGCACTGCATCCTTCCCTCTTCCCCCAGTTCTCAAGGGCTTTCGTCTAATCAAATCCCAGTTTCTTCACAGCTCCCAGTAGTGGGCTCTTTGGTCAATCAGTGCTGATCCTAAGTGCACTCCACGCTCCTGACCAAAGCTTCTCTTCACACTGTCTCAGTCTTTTCAGCCTACTGGAGAGCATAGAAGTCTGCCAGCCTGTAGAGGCTTTAGGCTGCTTGGATTGTGTTTCAGAGATGAACATAGCCAGTACAAACATAATCTTTGCTTTAGGGCAAAATTCCTCAATTGTGGAACCACATATAAATCCAGGAAGAACTGCAGGTTGCAACTTGGCCATCTCTGAGTGGATTTTCGTAGAAGCAGCAAAAGGAACATCTCTAGCTCAAAGGTTGCCCTGTATCAAATTTCAAAATATGCCCTAAAGAACTGGCAGGATAATATATATATTACTGGGCAGCATTTTCCTTTAATTCAGGCAAACTAAACACCTAATTTTCTGCTCATTCCTCTCTTAAAAAGAAAAAAAAAAAATACCACACCCTTAGCTGTCACAAAATCCTTCCCAGAACCTTTTAATTTCTTGGGACTTTTGAAGTTAAGGGATAATGCAGCTGTAGTCAGCAGGTCTTCAAAGGATAGAGACAATTGAGGGAGGTGTGGATGGCCCCAAAGAAATAATTTATGATATGATGTCATTTCAGCATCTGGCATCATGAATCTGAATGCACACAGTACTAACATGACTGATGCTGATTCTCCCATGCTATCCATGGTAGAATTCCTGCATGGGACTGGCAGAAAGAAGGAATCCCACATTCCCTGCAGTGACACCTTCTGTTGCAACATCCATCCTACTCCAGCAAGAGATGGGATCAGACTGCCTTCATGGAAGACAGTGGTTGTGGGTCAGAGTCTTAATTCCCCCTACCCCACAGGATCCTAGTGGTGCCTTTTTAAGTTACGTAAATATTGTGATTGTTGAATCATGTCACTTAGACAAAAAGTATTACTGCCACATTTCATATGGTAAATGTAATATAGGTAGTGACATTTCAAAAGCATTATAAACTGAAGTGCACTTTCTGAAATAGAAGTTATCACATAATAACATATTGTGATAGCTTTGCCCCCATAAATGTAATGGTGGTCAACAACTGAGCAAAAAACGTTTCACTGTTCAAATTTCTGCAGCTAACCTTTTTCTGAACAATAAATAACTGTTCTTTTAAAGGTCCAAAAGTAATCAAAATCCTTTGAAGGTTGAAGGAATTTGAAATTCCTCCAACCATGTAGAGCCTTCCCCTCCCTTCCTGCCCCCTCTGGTGCTATATAGATGTATAAAATGGTCTCTCCACAAAGACTTCTGAAAAAATGAACAAGGTCACTTGATATAACAAACAGAAGAAGCAGAAGATAATTCCAGGACCCCTCACTGCACTTTTCAGGATTTATTACTGATGTTAACTGTGCCAAGAGTCCATTCTGTTAAGTAAAATAGTGCAAATATGTTATTTTAGTGTCTTGTGATTTAACATATGTCCTGTGTTTGCCTTTATGGTGACACATTTGTACTACAGAGTCATGAACAGCATATGCTGCTCTCTAGTATATATTCCACTATACTATTTTTCACTAGTAATAAGGGTCCTTCCTAAAACAATGGTATTCTGTAGTTTTTCACCCTCTCTCCCTGTCCAATTAAAGCATATTTTAAATAAATATGGAAAAAGAGTTAAACTGTAGACTGCTTTTCAAACAAGAAGTCTGTTCTCTAAGGTGACAATCTAATTCTAGAAAGCAGTGTGAAATTAAGCTAGTGTCTCTAAAAACATATTACTTTTCAAGTTACTTGATACCTTCACTCTCCCAGAGAAAATTTCCTGCTCTGGCTGATGGCCAAAGAGATTATATAGTAAGAGGCCATATCCTTTTGCCTTTCATTATCTAGGCTATATTTCATACTATTACAATATAATCAAAATACTTCCTTTCTAGGCAATATTTGGCCCTAACACAGATCAACATTTTTTCCATTGGTATTTTTAAGTAGCTACTCTGAAGAAAAACATCATTGAATCTCAGCATTTCTTCATTTTGCCTTCATGCTGTGACAAAAATCAAAAGTGTTCTGTTAGATCTATGATAACTACTCTCAGAGGGTTCTCAGGCTATAAGGTTTCATGAAGCATAAAGTTAGAAAAGTTGAAGGGATTCAAATACTAGGTGAAAGGATAGTTTTATTTTTCTCAGCCCAAAATAGACATGCCAGAAGAGCCATTTATAGAAATAATATAACCACATATGAATAAGAAAAATCATTCAGATAGATGCATTTAAAAAACTCAACATTTAGCAGAAATATGCCCAAATATGTCAAGCACTATTCCTATATTTTAATTTCCAGTATGTATGTTTCAGTAATCTTTAATATGTCATGCAGTTTGCCCCCATTGTTGTTGGGTTTCTTAATTGTAATTAAATAAGGAAAAGCAACGAACAGCTCTTTATGGTACCACAAGTGAAATTCCGTTGGATTGACAGTCATGTGCTTTCCTTCCAAGATTATTCACTTGATTCACTGCAGAACAAAGAAACTAACAAAGAAACTCCACTTTTTAAATAGCCTACTGTCACTCCTAAACAAAGGTGCAAATAATTATTTTATATCAAATATATTACATCTGTTGTAACTTGCCACTAAAATCTCTTCTAGTTCGGATAACAGGTATTATCATTGCACTTTTCAAGACTTGAATGAAAAGTTCAATGCCATGTTTCCGTCTTAGAGATCCACCTAATACACATGGAATGGGTAAATGGAATAGCGTTAAAAAAAACCCCCAGTCCCTACACTCCAGCGTCTTTGAGATTTGATTTCAAATACTTAGTTTTTGATGCTTCCATTCTTAATGCCCACTTGAATCTTTTAATTGTTACTAATTTTTAATTCAGTCATTGATTTAGTCAGTGTTTTTTTGACGAACAATGAGGAAAAAAGCCTTTTTTGTTTAAAGAATCTTATCTTATATAGCTCCTATATGACCAAAAATTTTGAGGGAGATTATATAACTAACTAGATGGTTTCAATTTCGAGTACAGGGGGGAAAAAAAGGACTAAGAAATAGTTTTTGTACTGTTCAATACATATAAATGAGCAAACAAGAAAATTGATCCAATATAATATGGAAGGCAAAAATAAAATTGTAAGTATGAAGCTATTTCCTGTGCACTATTCACCAAAGAGTATGCAAGAAAGACTTGAAAGATTGAAAACTTAATTAGCAATAAAAATAAACAGGGTTATTCAAAAGAACAGCAGTACAACAATTTGATGAAAAACTTAACACATCTCATGCAGTAAGAACTTCAAATTGAAGGCAGACATGTTCTGCTCGTCAAGAAAAATCAGCATCACTCTTACGGACATGGAGTACAGCCTAATTCAGATGCAACTAAATGTACTAGGTCAGCTTAGGTGGTTAAAAGAAAAAGACAGCAAGAGTCTAAAGAAGAGGTACTAGTAGTCAAAACTCCTAATTGTATTCTAGTAGAAGAAGAATAGGCATCTTGGTAAAATACCTGGCAACACATTGAGGAACTTCCCTGGTCTAACTGACAACTGAGGTTCCTGCAGCTGAGTTTCCACAGCCTGCTTTGATCTCCAAGTTGTACTTGAAAATCAGACCAAATCTGAGGAAAAAAATTAAAATCACTACCATTAGATTCTGGATGTTATGCATGAATGGGACTGTGAAAGATAAAACTTTCTGAATACCTAAAGGAAAAAGTAGAGAGAGATGAAGACACTTGATAGACAGATATCAAGGCTTCTGAAGTCACTTGATTTCTCAAAGAGATACTTCCCCTTCTATGAAAAGAAATTGCTGTTTCTTGAAATATAGGTTTTAAGAAAAGGGAACAGGGGATAGACACAGAAAATCATGTTAAATGTTCTTACACACTCACACCCAAAAGTGTTGCTTCATTTTTTTAGGTAAATTACTGAAGTCGATTTCTAAAGCAGAATTCCCCATTAGTAATATAGATAAGAGTATATGATGAAGCACTTTGAAGAGGAACTTCATCTCTTCTGTTGTGTATGATGGTCATCACATCTTCCCCTGTAGTTTAATTAGTAGAAATAAATAAAGGGCATTTCTGTTGAAAGAAAATATGTAAGCATGTGGTTGGCACAAAAGGCAGCCAGATTGTGGTATTCCTTCTAAACCTGCTCCCAGGAAGCTCTGCACTTCAGTTTCATCACTTATGAGCAGGAGATAAGATTTTTGTCTACAACAGTGGGAGTCCTTAAAGAGATGTCAAAACCAGATTGAACTGGCGAAAAAAGAATTCCAGTAAGGTCAGTGCCTAAGGCACTCTAGCATTCCTGAGTAGTGGCTGTTTCTTCAGTTCTTTCATTTCACCCATAAATAGCGTGTTTGCATATACTGTAGTTTTCTTGCGTTGCCAATTCATGGAATGCCTTAGGCTTATATGGGAAGATCCACACACCAGGTCACTGGTTCCTCATGTCTCCCACTGTCAGACGTGTGCATTCCAAGAGTCTTTATTAGGTGTGTCAAGAGCGTCTTTCTAAGGCATCACAAGTTGCTTATTTCACCTCTGACATTCCTTATCTAAGGAAGCGATTGCAATACTCTTCATGGGAAAACACCAATAAGCTGCCAAAAGTGCACTACTGCCAGCTACCACTATGCAAATTTCAGTAAATATTAAAAGGGAGCATTTCACTTTGAACTGCATTAAGTTAGATATACTATTCTCACTTACGTACCTTAGAAATAGCCCTGCACTTCTTAAAGCAGCAAAGGGCAACCAGGCTAGTTCCAGAACAATGTTATTTGCTCCCAGCTTGTCTCTCAAAAACTCTTGCTGGCTGCAAAAGCAATCTTAATAGAACACCAAGTAAACTGGGTGTAAATAGAAATTAAACTTAGTGAAGACTTCTGTATCTACACCACCATGCTTTTCTTTGCCCCATGCTTCTTTTAAGTGTATAAACCCTGTTTCAACAGTGAGTCAGGTTTCAGGTTTGTAACAATCCCTGCTTGAAGTTTTAAGATTTTTTTTTTTTTTTTTTAAAAAAAGGACATTTTTTAGGTCAACTGAGATTACTGCAACTGCTAGTCTCATTCCTGGTGCAGAATAAGGGGAATTGGCAAGGCGCTGTACAAACTGGAGTCAAGAATAGATTTACCAGGCAACACATTTCAGTCCGTAAACAGACTTCACTGAAGTTCGTGGGAGATTCATACTATGTACTACAAAAATTATCTGAACATGGACCTTTCCTGAAAAGCAGAGTTGAATTTTCTTCTCACAAAGATTAGTATAAATTATCTTCCTCTAACTTGAAAACAGAGAACCAGTAGTCTAGATTGAATAACTTGCTCTAGGAAAAAAAATTAACCTTTTAGATTAAAATAACTTCAGTTCTTCTATTAAGACATTCAAGACAAAGAAATGAAGCAAAGAATACAAAGAAACATTTCAGCAAGTGTACTTTTTGTAGATTGTTTCCCATTTTTTGGAATGTGATCCCCTGTGATTTTAGATATTCATTCTATACCTTAAATATTAATCCACTGTTAGAAAATGCTCATTTTACATCAACAATATAAAAATACATGACTAGAGATAATATATCCCTTTAATCCAACTTTCATACTCCCCTTTCCACAAAAAGGTTAGGAATAGATAGTTTTCCAAAGGTTATCTGAAATACCAAATGAGAGCTTTTTACAGAATTAAGTAAAAAGCAGGGAGGAACCAAAGGACTCCAAAACAATATTCTCTTTGCCCTATCACATGTGGAGCATTGATTTGTCTCAATCACACATTTGTACAAGAAAAACAAACAGAGAACTGGACTTAAGTAGCAAATTTCCAGGCTCCTAAAGAACTCAATTTAAATCAAAGTTTTAATTTGCACTCTAAATCCCATAGAATTGCTCTGAACTCTAATTAAGCATGAAGAGCTCAATGCAAATTCTTTCTAAACTGAGAGGTTATTACAATATGCACTGGTTCATTTTCCAAAGGGTCTGAAGTTTAAATTTGCATATATAATACACGACTGCTCTTTCTTGAAGCAGAAAAGTTATGGATAGCGTTACATACATTCAATCTAGAGATGCTTGTTAGGACAGCAATGTCCACTTTCATGTGGACTCTTTTAATTTAACTGCTTTCCTGTTCCCTAGTTAGAAAGCAGTGTTTAAGTTACAGGTGAGCAAGTTAATCTTTGAGATGCCAGAACAAGAGAAAAGTGAACAGTTGTCATAATATGAAGAAATAGTAGTGCAGCAAATGAGGATCATCTTTGGGATCAACATGGCCATAGAGGTACATGCTACATTTTTGTTGCAGTTTGAATTGTCTAGACATTACATAATATAGAAGCCTTAAAATATAAAATATCAAGCAAAATATCCATGCCTATAATAGAGGCTGCATACAAAACCCTGCCTTTTAGTCAGTCAAACTGCACTACACTAAAAGCAACAGAGGTTAATTGAATCAATAATTAATTAATTCAATTTGTGTTTAAAATGCAAAATATTGAAGTCCAACCCTGTGCTGTACGCTGATGTAGTAGAGCCATCTTTCAAACAGGCAGGAGTAAGAGTTTGCTTTGACTCATGATGACTACATTCAATCAAAGGTTACCTATTCAACACCATCCAACTAGGGAAACTTTAAGACTGTGTCTTCCTTCTCAATCCAAAGCATAGAATTTCTATCCTCATGTCACAGATCTGAAGAACAGTCCTTCTGAGGACAAAATCTGTGAAGGAACATAATATAGTTCATAATATAGTTTTTTAAAGGGAAGGGGGGCTTTAGTCAGTGATTTAGAAATCCTTTGAAAATAGAGAGAGATTCTAGGCTAAAACTCTGAATCACTAGCCTCTGAATTTGCAGTCAGTAGCATGTTCTAGAATTGCAATGCCTGGCCTGGTATCTGCAACAATTCCCCAGTGAACTGCAAAACAGCATCTCCACCTACTTCCTTTATAGGTAAAGTCCCCCAAAATTACCTCTCATGGGTTTTGTGGAAAACAGTCTTTTATAGATTCCTTCTGGCCATATGCAAGTCTGAGGAAGCTCAGATAGAATCAACTCTCCTTCTGTCCCAGCCCTCTCTAATTAAACTTGAAAGCCCTTACCAACGGCAATGCTGTTTTGGAAAAACAGCAGAAAATATACAGTAACCATTTACTTCTGTAAGGCTATAAGTTTTTTCTTCTTATTCTCCACTACACAAGAAACTCACTGTACCAACATCTCAGGCAAATAATAAATTGAGAATTAAGTTGTCCATCTCTATTTTCTTTATTGATTTTGCAGATATTTCAGAGAATGCCACTGCATTGTAACTGGCCCCGTTTTGGTTAAGTGAATGTACCTGTTAAACTAATCAACAGAGTATTTATGTTTTTGTTGAACTGGGTTCCACTTTGCTGTCTTACTCCCAGGAGGAAACTGTGTGAGTATTTCATTCGGCACCCTTGTAAGAGTTTATTTGAATACAGCTTGTTTTCCTGCATTAAGAAATGCACTTTAACTCCTAGGTTTTTAGGGTGTTTTTTTTTTTCTGCCTCTTAAAAGCAAAGCTATCGTAACACACAGGGACACACTTGACTGAAGAGACTCACCTTCCCCTTCAGAATCAGCTATCTGGAAAGCATGTACTAAGGATAATAGGTTCTGACAGCATCTGATGCTATACTTGTCCCCTAATTATAATTATATAAATACTTTTTTGATTTTATCAATATGTCACTATGAAAAAAAGACAGTGGAAGAGCAAAATGCTAAGGATGCTAGATAGTGGCCAAATGTTCAACAGTCTTCTATGAAGCTTGTTATCAACTTGCACTTGTCAAGAGGCCCTCAGTTCATGTTCGTTCAGTTAAATACATGCCTCAGCTACTCAGGAGGCGTGTCCTGCTACTACAGGACAAATAGTTAAGTGGTCTTCCCACAACCAATGATTTATTGTCAGACCATGTGTTATCTTAGTGGCCACAATTTCTGTGATATTAAAATAATTCATAGTTAGCTATGGGTACCTGTCAGTTGTACCGTAAATTAGAGATGGATTCTATTTGTCTTATCTTTTTCCCTTGGCCACCTGAAAAGCACAACTTTATCAAATAAGAGGAGATAAACAAAAGCTGTTCACATATTATACAAGCTGTTTATAAAGCACTGAAATGCTCAGATGAAAGGCACCGCATAAGTGTAAAGTATTAATTATTTTTTAACATTAATGTGTGCACGCACTGCAAGTATACACTATTAATCAGATGGAACAATGAATCACTTTGATTTGAAGCAGCATGTTAGTGTTAGACTAAAAGAAACATGTCTTCATAACAGACTTGTTGCACAAAAACTTTAGTCTTCTACTTGCTTTGACCTGCAGGTAGCTGAAAGAAACCCAGTGTTTTAGGAGTGATTCTACCTGCTAATTACCTCCAACCCCCAAGCATTTTAACTTATTTACCTTTCCCACAGGAAGTCTGACCTATCTGAGTTCACACTAATCCTAATCTTAAATTGAGTACTCGTCTCTGCTGAGCAATATCACACTAACTGTAGCATATTAGTTAAGGAAAGTAAGATTCTTGGTGTCTGGTCTATAATAAGCATTTTGACATGCAGTACTTCAGTACATCAGGTAAGATACTTCTATGCAGACATTTGCCCTTCCTGTAACTTAAAGGTATCTTTGTATATACAGGTGAAATTATCTAGTTGAATTATTCCTTCTGATTTCTTTCATAAAATAGCATCTCTTCTCTACCCAGATTACCTAGGTATGTACTTTAGAAGTCTGTTCATTTCTTGATTTACAGAAACATGTCATATAGATATTTATTCAAGTTTTCAATACTTAAGTCACTTACTATTTCAGTTGCTATTTGCAATTTTTCACTATTCCTGACCAATTCTCCTTTTTTATGTCGCCTCAGACAATGCAACTGACAGAGGCAAAAAGTAGCAATTAAGTCAATTTCTTACATTAATTCATGTAAAAGTTTTCTACAAGACAAAAGCTAAAAACCACTTAAGTGTCTAAGAGACAACACTTCAGTGAAGGTTTATTCTGTGCAAAGCTAAACTTCCAAATTCTGTTCATTTTGCTATCTTAAAAGAAATACTATCACCTCACTACATAACTGTAGATTATTTTTCAATATATAAAGTGTTAAAAAAAAAATGCATGTGGAATGTGAGAGCTCGTAACAACATAAAATGTTTTGTGAATAAGTAACATGGTGAGAAACCATTATAATGTCTCAGATATAAACAAAATAGCTGTTCTGCATCTTCAGAGGTTTTGTAAAGTTCTGCCAAAAGCAGGAACAGCCTTGTTTCATAATTATAGCCCTTGAACATCTCTCCCATATACCCTAAAAAACTACCCAGCATTTCCATTTATTTATTTTCTTTACAAAAACAAAGAACTGCTAATTCCTTAACTTTTCTGCTCACTTTACATCTCTGTGCTCAGGGAAGGAAATACAGATATTACAGGAAAGACCTACTTTCTTATTTTCATATGTGACAGGGAGTAGATGGGCAAGGCAACTTCTTTTACTCCTCGCTTTAACTTTACATAGGCTTAAAGGACAAGCTCATGGCCTATTAAATGATCCACATTTACAGTCCACTTAACAGAGCCCTATCAAACTGTAAGACTTGTTGGAAAAAGCACAATTTCCAGATGGGTTCTAGAACAAATAAAATAAGCTCAATTTTCACTGCTGTTTAGCAATGTTTCTTCTATGTTTAGTCTGTTATAAGCTTTTAGTGCATAGCCTTCTCTACCTCCCTCAAAGTCCTGTCAGGTCTAATTGTATGAACTGAAGTCTAACATTTTCTGTCATCAGCTATGAATGTTTGCAGAAAAGTCCTATTTGTTCAATTTCATTATCCAGATCCCTAAAGTTAGCTTTCACATTGTCAAGAATGTATTTACAGAGCATATTTCAGACATGACAAAGTTTTTTTGTTAGGAAAGAATTTTTAAAGGATCAAGTTTCAAAGTTATAATTGTATTTACTTAATTTATATTTATAAAGCAACATATTGTGTTTTACAAAGGTATGTCCTATTTAAGTAACATTATTAAACTGCTGTAATTACCTTTAAGAAACTTAAACAATGCAAGATGTGGTATCGCCTTTAGGCAAATGAGCAAACATGTCAAAGAATATTAAGCATAACATTTAAAATAGGATTTGGAATAGCACTGCATACCTGTTGAACACTGATAAGTAATAATGCCTAATTCCAAGCACTTTTCTCCATGAAAAGCCTCACTACTCCATTTCTCTTCACATTTCAGTACAGTTAAAATAGTCCACGCCTAAAACATGTGGGTTCATTCCCACCTCTGTTCTACTTAGCCTCTAGATTTAGTTTTAATTTTCAAAGATCGATACCTTAAATCAGTCCATGCAGATTGCTTTTGTATTTCCTCACTGTCAGACTCCTTGGCTGTTGATGCTTTGCACAATACTGGAATGCCCAGAGACAGTATATATGATTTATACAAATAAATGCTGAAATGTGAAGTAAAAGCAGCCCCTTGGAATACTGCCTCTGGCCCTGTTTCAGCACCACTTTTGTTGGAAATCTTTATTTTAAAACTACTTCAATTAAGCTTAGTTTTTAAACGAAAAATGTTTAACATGGACAAAGCTAGTGTAGTGAAAGAGCTTTCTGAAGACATGTGGTGCCTTGTTATTTTAGAGTTCATCCAAGTCTCATTCAATTCCTATATAAATAAAAGGCAAAAGTTTTTTTTTTCTATATATGTTTTCATTATGCAGATAGCAGCACCATTTTTCTTATTTTAGAATAGTAATTTTTATTAATTTACTTTTAAGCTTTTCACAGTAGCCGTTAGGCATAGAATCAGTTTAAAATGTACTTTGATAACATTTTCATGTAATCTTTGAGTCTTTTTATAAATACTAGTTAATAGGTTATTTATTTATGGAGCACTAACAAGGAACTTTAGATCTACATTCCTTTACTGCAAGGCAGACAAAGCAGAACAAAATAATAAAGAAGTGAACTGAGATTCTTTTAAACTTTCAATAATGTAATCAGAAATACACCAAGACAGAGACATGGGTATTCACAAATAGACAGAGAAAAAGAAAGTAACTGAGCTAGAATTCTCTTCCTAAATCCAATTTGAATGAGCAGTTCTAGTTTCAACAACTATTCCATGGTTTTTACAATTGCCTCTTCCAACACCCATCTTCATGCACCTAACAGGCTTTATTCTTCCTATTTTCAGGATGGAAAATCAAAAAGAAAGTACGCAATTTTCTAAAACAAAGACAGGAGAAGATATTTCAGTGTTCATTAAAAATACCAAACTTGTAGCTCTGAAGGAAGAGTCTGAGAAAAAGTCTGGTGATGCACAGATCTAGCCTGTATAACAGAGATGAGGAAATGCATACATCATGTAGTCAAAACTATTTTACAGAGACAAGAAATAAATGAAACGTAAGAATAACCCAAGTGTTCAGGATCTATAGCTCCTCCTTGGGGCTTTTACAAAAAAACAAACAAGCAAACAGTCTGTGTCCCCCAGCCACCCCCACACATTCTTAGTTTTAGATCTTTGAATATTCATTTTGTAACATCAGTGGAGTTCTCAGCCTAAGTTATGCCTGAATTAGCAATTTCTTTATTTTATAAGACTTTCATGAATTATCCTGTTATCACAATCTGGACTTTATAAAGATTGTTTCACCTAGGAAGGAGCCTGGCTCTCCAGATACCCGTTTTAAATACTGTACTCTGTGGTTTTAGATGATAAAGCAAGACAAAAAAACCCCATCCAAATATAACATTTGGTTGTCATATACTACAAGAGTGTCCTAAGTGCTGTTCTTAAGTAGCACCATGACAAATAATAAAGAATCCTCTTTCCAACATCCCTGTGATTCTAAGGTTAAAGGAGTATTACTTACAGGTTAAGAAAACTGATGCACTACTACCATTTCTCAGCTATGCCACACTGGTTTTAAAGCAAATGGGTACATGATTTCAAAAGGCCTTAACTCCACTGTATGTTTTCCCCCAGATGCAGAAAATTCTGACTGTATGGACTTTCATTACCACAAAATTAATGGAGAATAGAAAAGAAAATATTTGAAAGGTCCCTACCCGTGGCAGGGGAGTTGGAACTAGATGATCTTTAAAGGTCCTTTCCAATTCAAACCATTCTATGATTCTATGCATGTTATCCACCTAAAACCTGCAGGCCACAAATTACTACAGGCAGCCACTGCAATAGCTTAACTGCTTGTGCTAGGGTATAAACCCTTGCTTCCCCAACAAAGCCGACGAGTCCAGAGCACTGTCCTAAGACAAACAGAATTAAGAAGCGGTTTCACAAGTCACTGAGGTGACATTCAATGTTACATTCCAGACTTGTCCCAAAGGAAACTGAAACAACAACACAGGGATACCTGAAGACGGACAGGCCTTATCTCAAATTATTGAAAGCAAGCAAACAAAATTCAAGACATAGGAATGGCTTAGCATGTACCAATAAAACAGGAGTATAAAAAGAAATAAACGAGAAGCGAAGAAGTGCAAAAAGAACAATAAGGTCAAGACTGCAAATAACTATTGACTTATACATCAAGGAAAAAAAAAAAAACGAGGTAAAGAAGAGATTATTGATGTAAGGAGGAGTATGAAAAAATATTGTTGTTACAGAAAAATATTGAGGATGTTGGCATATAATTTTCATATCTATAGATATTGTATCTTAATTTGAATGCAAATAAAATGCTAAATGACAACACTTAGCAGATTACTGAAATAAATGTACTACCAGATTAAAATGCCTAACAACATTTTTCTATTTATACTCAGCAATATTACACATGCTGTTTATACTTTCAGATGATCTTCAATGCTGCATACACAGAAAAGCATCCAAATCTACAAAGATAACATTTTTGACCTTAAGGAACTCCTTAGGTGCAAGAATCTTCTTCTGTTCCTAACAAGTACTCTCTCTTTGCAGAAGACTAGTAAGAAGACAGATTAGCGGGATTCTACTCTGAAATGACTAGTAGAAGACCACTGTAGATTCCCGTATAAAAGTATGTTTATTGGGCAAAATGGTTTCACAAAGAAAACAAGTCAGACTACGGGGAGAATACAAGAACAATGTTTATATGTGAGAGCAGTTTAACAACTCCATAAACTATCTCCCTTAGGAAATAAATGCAAAATGTTCTGGAAATACTTCTTGTTTACAAAAGGGTACATAATAAAAAAGAACCACTATTTCTTTAATAAACAATTAATATCAATAAAAATTATAAAAATATTGTGAATTAATGGAATAGAAACTATTGCATAAGTTAGGGAAGTGTTTTAGATCCATTCTTACAGTAAAATATTGCATTTGATAATAAAATAAACTAAAGTAAAACCAACACAAATACACACAATAAACAGAAAATCCAGTAGACCAACAGACCAAAAGTGAAACATGCTAGAACTGTTGTGCTTAAAAGCTGTTAAAATACTTTGTATATTAATTTATTTGAGTTAAAATGAAAAATGTAACTTCATCCTAAAACTATCAATATCTGAAAAAAGGTATTAGAGATGCAGTAAAGCAAGCAGGCGTCTGATAAAGCTGTAAGGTTGCTAGAGCGTCTAGTGAAACACAAGGAGATGGATGTGTTAAAAAAAAACAGGAAGAAAAAGAGGAGAGGCACTTTGCTATAATTAGAGTATTAGAAATTAATTTTTACAAGTTTAAATGACAATCCTCAATAATAAAAATTGCAAAAAATCAGAAATAAACCATTTGTATAGTCAATACTATCTCTGGAACCAAGTAGTACTTCAGTTTCTTCCACAGAATTGCTGGCTATTTCTATCCTCTCTCAAAGACTACTGAGCTTCTTTTTAAAGTACACGTATAGGAAATAGTGTGAAAATCACATTAAGCCTCAATAAAGTGTTTGCTTTTTACAGGATAAGAATAATAGATGTGGCTGTTAATGATTTTCAAGTCACAAGAGCCCTCTCCTGCCACACAGAGCACATACTGACCCTTTTAATCTTTTATAAAGTATTTCTGCAATCACTGTAGGTACCATAATGCTTATAGTCTAGTCAAGTCTGTTGACAGGACACATTAAGCATCTTATTGTTCAGATACAAGTTTAGTTCTTGGACCCTTAAATGGTCTTGGGCTAGCAAATAAGACTGGAATTAACAAATACTTTATTTGTTCATTATAAAATAGCTTCACTAAGGTTTCCATCTTGACATACTGTCCTGGTTTTGGCAGGGATGGAGTTAATTCTCCTCTCAGCAGCTGGTGTGTTTTGGATTTTGTGTGTGAAGAATGTTGATAAACACCCTGATGATATGAGTTGTTGTGAATGAGACAAAGGACACTGTCCTGCTTTCCAAGTCTTGCTAATTTGCGGATGCAGGAAGCTGGGAGAAAGACAGACAGAATACTTGACCCAAACTGGCCAAAGAGAGTACTCCATGCCATAAACATCATGCTCAGTATATAAGTGGGGGCTGGCATATGCCTTCCTGGCATCCATCTTTCTCTCTTGTTTTGCTGGCATCATTCCCCCTACCTTGCTGGCTCCCTTTTGCTCCTTTGCTTGCTGCTCGGTTTTGTTTCCGTGATCGCTGCTCGGGACGGGCTGTATCGGTCATTGGGACATCGGGTGGTAAGAAAACATATATTGTTCACTTTGTATATTTTAATATCCTTATATTCTGTTATTATTGTAGTGTTTTCCCTTGTTATTTTAGTAAATTGTCTTCATCTCAACCCACGAGTTCTCCTTCCTTCCCAATTCTCTCCCCCATCCCAGTAGGGAGAGGGAGGGTGAGTGAGAAACTGTGTGATAATTCGGGCTAAACCATCACACAAACAGAAGTGTATTTAAGCTTATAAAAATATTTGAAAAGCAGGACCTGAACCACCTGGTTTTAAACTCTAACCTAAATAGTTAAAATTTTACAAATGGAAAAAGTAACAGTTCTGAAGATGACTATTAAAGTCCTTATACAAAAAAGTGAGAAGAAACAAGGGTTTCTTGAACTAATGATACCTAGGACTGTCACATATGTTGTTAAATATGCTCTATTAACACACATACATAAATAGCTACTCATACTTTATAAAAAATAAGTAGCATTAAAGCCTTGCTATTATAGAACTAGTAGAACACCTATATCTCCCACCAAGGCATGTTTCATCACACCTACAAGATCTACACAATGAGAGATGTTTAAGAAATAAAACTAAATGCTATCTCTAAATGAGTTTTCCTACCTGAAATCAAGCCTAGTAAAGAAGTAGAAACTGCATCTGTGACATCCTTTACATTTCCAAGAGGCTAAAATCCACTAGGTAGTTCAGTCACTGTTATCCTGTACACCTGGATTTCCACCCAGCTGCATTGATCTGTGTTAAGTATTACTTAATCTGACCTCCAATGTTCTTTGCAGCTGTGCCTGATTAGAGTACTGGGGGATCAGGCCCTTTATTATAGGAAGACTTTGGTGGAGACATAGTTTATTGCATGTTTTTAGACTTCAAGCTTTTAAAGGCTATAAAACTGGGTAAGTTTTGTGAAGTTGTAGAAATCAAGGTAGTCTGGGTTTTATTATAAATTTAAGTATAGCAGTTTACATTTGTTTTTATATTTCCTAAGAAGAGTTCTGGATTACATGCAAGCAATATTTCGGGGGGGCGGGGGGGGGGAATTTTGGGTACTTGTTACAGTGAAATTTAGATAAACAACACTTATAAGAAGAAAAGTGTTATAACGAGAGCAAATAGATTCCTTAAAGCAAAGAAGCCTTGTTCTTGCCATGTAGTATGTGAAAAGTGGTGGTGGTGTTCAGTTGTGGTTTTTTTTTTTTTTTGTCAATTTGCTGTTGAAGCATGAAGAGAATATACTTTGCACAAAACATTTCAATACCTGTTGTGCTACAAAATCTGACTGAGTATCTGTAAATATTTTAATTGTAGCTTACAGCTCAGGGCAGACCTCAGAAGTAATTAAATATTCAGGTAGTGAGACAAATGCTGAAGACCTCTAAGTCAGTCCCAGCAGCGATTTGCTTTTGCTAGCTCAATGCTAACTTGGGTATTTTAAACACTGCACTACTGATGCACTTCGAAGGAGACCTACTGACTGATACAATGGTTTTGAGAGAAATACAGAAAACTTCTGTTTTAACTTGTATTTTATATGCTTTAGACCTTCTTCAGAGCACACATATCCTAGAACTTCCCAAACTACCCAATACTTTTCCAGGTCTTAGGCTGAAATCCAGGTTGTTCAGCAACATTAAAATTGTTCTGATTAGTTACAAAATCTTTGTTTTTAGATATATAATTTTCTGCTAGTAGAACTAGCAACTTAGGCATTGAATTTTGAGGAAATGTAGTGGTTCTTGAAACTTAGCTGATTGTTTTCTTTTGGGATTCAACCCTAAGGTTCTAGTTTTAAGTCCCTCTGTCAAAGTTTACTTATTTTACTCCTGTAGAACAAAGGTACTTGGGTCAAGTTTTGTCACTCAAACCATATACTTACAGTTCTTACGTTTTATATGATATAGCTACGAACACCCAAGGAACTTAAAATTTATGAGGCCTTCGAAGTCACACAAACTTCAAATAAAAACCTTGTCCTTATACTACATTTGATAGTTCCTTTGCTTATAATAAGGTTCTGCAACCTTGTTATCCTTAGCCTTATAAGAAAGGTAGCAGGTTAAGGCAGGATTCTGTCTCCAATTTGGATAGGTTGAGGACTTTGGAAAGTTTAGCTCCAGAAAAGCTATGAAAAGGGAAGAAAGCTAGTTATAAAGATTATTAGGATCCAGAATAAAATGAAATGCATAGAAAAACAATAACACACTAAACAGTCAGAAACACCTAAGTAGTTTCTTTGAAGGCCTTTTAATCTGCTGTAGATCACTTGGATGAATTCATGGCCACCAGGGCTTGATTCTGCCTAAATATCAGCTGTGCTTATTACTGGGCTGGACAACTTCTTAGGTGCTGGGAAAAATAACAATTTAGTTAGTGCTTTTCTTGTCACCGTTAAGCTATTGTTATTTTGTCATGACTTTAGGAACTATGGCTTCTGGTTATTTTCTTTCCAGCTGAGACAAAAAAATGAAAATACCAATTGCTCTCTACTTTTATCACACTTACCACACAGAGTTCCAAAAATATTATTTGCAGTGGCTGTGTTATTGAAGCTGGCTTTTCTGGGAAAAATGAAGCCTCATTTCTGCAGATTTTATTGCTATGTGCAAATGTACAGGCTGTGGTAATCCTGGCTCATGCCCCTATCTACATGTCCTGTTCAGCAAGTTTTGTGTGAGCTAGGTGGCTGGCTCTTATGCTTCCCAGACCAGGTAACTGTTCAGCTTGTTCTATAGCCCTTTTTTTTGGCAATAACATGAATATCCATTTCTGTCTTCCACCTTTTCAGCAGGTTTCACAAAACATTTAATGTATTTTTACACCTTTTTTTTTCTTTTCTCTGGTCAATTTCTTCAGAAAACACTAGGTATTTAAGTCTTTCCAATTCATATGGTTATGCTCCAAAGATTTTTTTCCAAAGGTATTACAAATCAGAAATTCAGTCTAATAAAACAGTTGTCCAAGTATAGTGCTTAAGAAAACTAGATTACCAAAGTACAAGAGAATGGTCAACTAGTATTGTATTGCTAGTGTTTTGCTCCTTTTTTTTTTTTAAAAAAAAAAAAAAAAAAAA
>JAAGAY010147606.1:0-109733 GCA_011801015.1 Ardeotis arabs
AGAGAGCGACACCGCCTCCTCGTCTCCCCTTCCTATCTTTTCTAAAAAGCCTGTACCCCTCTATGTTGACGCTCCAGTCGTAGGAGTCGTCCCACCACGTCTCCGTGATGCCAACAAGGTCGTAGCCCTGCTCGTGTGCACGCATCTCCAGTTCTTCCTGTTTGTTCCCCATGCTGCGTGCATTGGTGTATAGACACCTCAGCTGGGCCCCGAGCAAGGCCGACTTGTATGAATGCTGAGAAATTTCAAAGCTAAAAACATTAAAGATTTAGGTTTGCTTCATTGAAGTGACCTGTATTTTGACATCACATCACAGAAAAAAAAAATCCAGTTTTACTGGCAGTGTATGGAGACACTGTCTAATGGAAAGAGGTCTGACCTGGGCTTCAGAAGATCTGTATTCATTTTCTCCTTCAGCTATTGACTTAGTGTGGATTCATCTAACAAATACACCATAAGATACCACAAATGTAGAAATACACAGAGAGTTCATAGAATCAAACCAGAATTTGCAAGTGATACATAGACAGTTCCCAATAGACTGGCATAATACATATTTAAATGAAAAATAGCCTCTCCAAGGGTGTTTAAGACTTACAGGCACCCCTAGTCTCCAATAGAAAGTTTTTCATTTGGGATTAGAAAAAAAAATAAATCATCTTGTATTGCTTGAAGCTGGGATTCACAAAACTGTCAGTAATTTCACTTTCTCCTGAGATTTCTGCAGACTTGGGAGGTTTGGATGTGCTCCACAGGAGTGGCTCAGCTCTTGGAAGCTTATCCAAATATCACTTATTATTTTGCTACATGGTGAGCAAGAGAAATCTTCACATGATGCCTAGTAACTCTTTCTGACTCCAAGCTTTTTGGCATCCTTTCTCTCTTTGTGGCATTGGTATACAAGTACATACCAAGGCTTGGTCAAAACACATGCTTACATGTAGAGACTTTTTGAAGAGCCAAGCACCTTCGTCGAGTGCCTCACAGATGTCTACCCTTCCCTGGTCTGATGCAATGTAGCTCATCCTTCACTGAATGATGATGGCAAATCTGAACATCACTATTCAGTGACATGTTGAGGAAATCTGTGCAAGTTCTGAAAATGAGTGTTGGAAACAGTAGCTATACTGAGACAAAGCAGGGTCTTAAGGTGGTAACCCTCTGTATCAGCACCTTGCTGATGCTGTCATACTGCTTTCAGTTCTAGAGTCAGCCTAAGGAGTTCTTTATCGTGCCTATGGCACAGAGGAAGTACAGTCTGTACAGCCCTTGAGGCGTAAACTAGATAGTCCTCTGAAGATATGTCCATGTTGTCCTAGCCTGGTATGATCCAGCCTCTGCAATCAAAAGTGGAAAAGTTCCTTCACTCCCTCTCTATTGATAGCCAAGCTGGAAGGAAGAAGCATCTACCTGATTCAAAAACAGATTGGAAAGAGAACAATTTAGGGAATTAAAGCCCAAAGACAGAGCAGTTGCCCTGGAAATGAGAGACACAGTATATATTGAGAGTGGGTATAGAGAAGTAAGAGAGCCTGGTACTCTGTGTGCATCACAGAGGTGTGGGACCCAGCAGAAGGGTATAACAACACTGTGGGACCAAGGGTTGGTGAGGAAGCTGAAGTTAGACAACAAGCGAGAGAACAAGATGGTCTGGGAGAAAAAAATCAGTTGCATGGAATTAGGACTAATGAGAAGTGTGTCCAAGCAAATCTGGAGTTATTGAAGGGGAAAAAAAAAAAAAAAAAAAGAATTCAAGAGGAGATATTGAAATTGAATAAGAAAAGAAGAAAGTGGAAAGCTGAGAATAGGAGGGAGAAAAGAGACTTTCAAGGCAAGAAGTCTGGGAGCAGCACTAGGAAAGACTGGAACAAGATCCTTGCATTGACAGAGTCATAATAAATGCAGGAAAATGAACAGCAGTTCAGAAAGGCTGATATTCTGGAGGGAATCAGTCAGTGATTGATACTATCAGCCCACACTGATGGCTTGCACACCCACGAGCCATTGGTTTATGAGCATGTTGCTCCTTCCTGGTCACATCCTGCAGAGACTCCACCAGTGAGAATTCTGCAAGACATATTTCCAGCATAGAAGCTCATGAGGCTTGCAAAATGTGCACCAGCCACCCCTGAAGAGGAGCTTCTCTGCTTTTGCGGTTATCCCATGTTTTACTGACAGGAGTCTGTAAAATGTAACTAAAGTTTCCAGTCCTACTAATGAATGATGTAGGTTTTAATACCATGCCAAGGAATGAGATTTTGGTTTTTATGAATTTCATTCTTGAAAATGTAGTAAACTACATGAGAAAATCCTCCCTAAAACCATAATTATAATAAGATTACAAAAATCAGGCATGTAATAGTTAAATACACAAGAAACCTTAAATCATCGTATTCTTTTCTCACCCTCCATCCTGCACTGGAATACAGCTGGAGTTTGTTAATATTTTTGAAGCACTTTGACAGAAAATCCCATATGGAAATGAACAGAAAAGTTTGGCTAGATAGTGTTCAGGAAAAAGAAAAAAATGAAAAACAAAACCAAACCACACACTGCATGACAATGAGGAAACAACATGCTGCATCATGGCATTTCTGGACCAAATGAGACCAGGTCATTCAAGAAAAATATTACATGATCACATAATTAAAGACCTGTATATTTATATGTTTATTTAAGGGGACATAAGCTACTAAAATTCTCTGAAGAGCTCAACCTTCTGTTTGTTAATATTATTCTTTCAGTGGAGCTTGGGATGCAGAGGATGGATGACTATCTCTGCTTCTGACCATGTGTGTATATGTATTACAAGCAGTTCAACATTAATAGATACTGCTTTTTAACTTTTTAGCTTTTTTTCCCATGTTATTTAGGATATATAACCCATTTCAACAACTGCAGATGGTTCCTGTGCCAGCCGTTTACATCAACTTTGATATGGGGAGACAGATGCAACACCTTGGTCTTGTGCTATAAAGGCACCTTCACAACCACTTAAATGTTAGAAACTGCAGTCGTAAGGCAAACTGAGAATTGTCTCCCTTTGGTATCTCAATGAAATAATATCATGATCTATCAAAAAATAAAAAAAAAAGACAAAAAATATATTTCCTATTTCCAGGTCCACTTCATTTTCATAGTCAAAGGGAACCGTTTTGCAGGTATAAAGGTGCCAAATAGTGAAGAACTTTGTCCTCTTTGTACAGTGCAGTCATCTAAGGATACAGCTGAAGGATGTTCTACAAAGCAAGAATTACCAAAAAACATACTATAAAAATTTTTGTCAGTGTTGTCTTTACTATAGATTTATGTAAAAGTATATATTATAGAAATGCAAATTATACCTTCACATGCAATACAAAAGCCTCTACCAAGGAAGTGTTCCATTTTCTGATATTTCTTCCCATGAGGTCAAAACTAGAAAACAGAGCATTCATGACAGGTGTTTCTTGTAACACTTACTTTTATAGTACGAAGGCACTCAGCATCTAGAGCGTAAGGCCCTCTACAGAACAGATCTGCCACCTGAACAAGTTAAATACAGCGTTGGTCTTTTTCCAAAAGGTATTTCTGATTAATGTTGACAGATCACTGTGGTGCTGATGATCAATTAGTTAATGTTTGTACAGTACTTTGGAGATGTAAAACTCTATAAGTACTGAGCATTGCTGCTATTACGAGTACACTTCAAGATCCTTAGGTAACTGTTGGGAGTACGGTAGACGTGATCTTAATCTATTAATAGCCCTTTATAAGTACAGTTGTTCACAGACTGCCAAAACATCGCTATTGTAGCATAATCCTTTTTTCTTTTTTTTTTTTTTCCCAGGTAGCATGGGAGTCATGAATGTTAATAGCAAGGAAGCAAAATTGCTCCTGTCATCTTCTTCCCATTTTTGTACATACAGTGTATGAAAGAGTCTGTCTCCTTAAAATGACAGGAGAGAATCACATCTTCCTAAGACTCTAATCACCTGCATCAGGTCTTTAATTTGGGATTTGAGTGCCAGATAATTAGTAGTTGAGGTAGAATCACACTGCTTTGTGAGTCCCATGGCCCAATTAGTAAATCTGATTGTAAAAGGTTACTAGAACGGGCCTTTAATCTTACCAGCATTTTACTGTTATTGCGTGTGGTAGACAGAGCATCCTGTATCAGGGACAGGAGAAAGGAGAATTTAGTGTCATAGCAGATAATCTGCTGATGTAAATTGGTATGGCTCCTTATTTACATCTGCTGGGAACTTGGCTCCTGGCATTACAGACAGGGTACGTAGTGTCTGCAAATTGGTCTCAAGTAGCCAGCGAGAGTAACTGAAAATCTACCCAGCGAGGATGCGTGCAATGAAAGGCAAAAAAAGTAATAATTCAAAATCAAAGAAGCAACAAGCTTTCCAAGCAAAAGAAGTCAATGTAAAGTCAATTAAGGTCAGGGAAAAAAGAGCATGAAAACAATTAGGGGAATAAAAACATATTTTTGAGTAATTCTCCTACCTCTTCACATGCAGGCTTGCACAGTCACACCCTCACACCCCCAGTGTATCCCAGTGTTGGTGGGGGTTTGCCAAAGGGGGTGCATTCAGAAACAAGATGGAGCTGCAGGAAAAAGTCATCACATGTTAATTTGAAGCCCAGAAGACTCCCTCTGCCCAACCTGCCCTAAGAAGCCCCCCACACCTGAAATGGGACAAGCAGGAGCTGGAGGGACTGCTGCCAGTCTGCACTGATGGGAGGGAGAGTGACTGTCAGAGGTACCCGGGGTGTCACCCAGGGTCAACAGAGTGTGAGCAGCACGGGTTAGGAGAGGGGCATCTCACCGGTGCTGCATATGTAGGCACTACCAGATGGGCAAGAGGTCTGAGGGAGGAAGACAGGCTGGAAGAGGTGGTCCAGTAGGCTTTACCCAGCACATTACTAGTCTTGGGCAGCCACTTCACCTCTCTTCCCTGCTTGCTCCTTCCGCACAATGGAAGTGCCGCCTCTGCGAAATGCTGCATGAATATGAAATATTAACAATACTAATTCTGTTTACAGGAATATTTGTTCCTCTCAGTGTTACAGAAGCCTGCTATTAGTCTCCAGCTCTCATTTGTTTTTGTTCAATGCTGTCCACACAATCACCAATTCTCATTATGAAAATAATTGCTGCCTGTATCACTCTGTTTTTGTTTGATAATGTATTTCATGTTCAGGAGGGCCTATTAAAATTATCTGGTGTGACCTCCCACACAGTGCAAGCATTATATTCTCACCGAGCCATTCTTACAACAAATCTCACAGTGGAGCTATCAAAAATACTAGCATATGTTCATGGGTCAGGGTGCTACTGTACCAGGTACGTAACAAGAGATTACTCCTTCCCTGATGAACTTATAATTTAACTGGATCCTGCAGTAGGGTGAGAGGGAAGAAATGTGTCTGTCCTTAAGATTATTAAGAGAATCTGTAGAAAGCCTAAAGAATAAATCTTCTAGCTCCCAGTGTATTGTTTTACCCCCATAGTCATCCTTTTTGTGATGAGTAAAAGAAAACTTATGTTGTTATGGTAATTATCTGTCATCTCTTTTTTTAATCAGTGTATTTTTTTTTTTAGGATGTTCAATTTATTTCCTGAGAAATTAGTCAGACTTCAAGCTCTCTTCCCAACAGCTGAGGTCCTTAAGAACCTCTGCACCTGTGTCGCAGGATTTCTGCCTGTGCCATAATCTGATCTTTCCTGATAATACACACCACCCATCACTGTCACTGCCAGCAGAGCAGCCTTATGAAGACGGAAAGCCTCCCATGTTAATTTTCAGAGCCCTGCTCTCAGCCTGCCACACAGGGCATTAGCCTCACGACTCCCATTAGCCCCCAGTGTGTTGAGTCAAGAATCAAGTGCATAAAGGATGTCAGGCATTGTACGCTCACAGTAATCAGATTTGCTGGTCACTTAGCCCTAGCTGCACTTAAAAAATGTGTGTTTGGAATAAAAAATGTTGGATAGTAGCAAAGCTGAATTACTTGACAGCAGGAGAGGGGTTTTTTTAGGCCATGTAAAAAATACTTTAGATGCCAACGTGCAAGGAAAATCATCCCAGATTGTTAATGTGGTGCTGGAATTTAAGTAGGCTTTTACCAGAGCAGATGTTGGTACTGTCACAGCAATTAAACTTTCCAGCTAGGCTTTCCTGTGTATGCAGAGTTATTTATACGATTGTTTGCGCTGTCCCGAGGCCACAGTCTCCATCAAGCCTCCGTTGCGCCGAGTGCTGGATGAGTACAAATAAAGAGACAGTCCCTGGCCTGTCGAGCTTCCAGTCTGCAAAATAACGTCATTACTTCACGGCTCAGTGTCACAGTTCAAGGAGAGGCACCCTGGCTGGAGGGGGAATAACTGAAACTGCAGGATTTGGTCCATCCTTCCCCTTTCACAGAGGAACATAACACTCAACAACAGCCGGCTCTTTTCTCTTCACCCTGTGCTCCTTGCTGTCAAACTCTGCTCGCTGCCGTGGCATCTGACAAGCAAACCTTTCCTTCAGCCTCACCTTGTATATTTTTTTTTTTTACAAGAGTGCATTATTAGCAACATAAATTGTTGTCTGAGGTCAGTGTTATTGAGCACATGGGATTAAAATTCCATGCTTTAAAATAAAAATGTCAGTCTGGCAGGTGTATGTGGCCAGCTCTGGCAAATATTTTTGACAAGTATGAGATTTATTTGAAAATAGAAGTTTGGAAGGGAGAAGTATTGGCAAATTTGGTTCAAGTTTTTTAAGTAAGAACTTATTAGGAATATTTTTTTCTAGATATTCTCACATTTCTTTAAAAATACTTATGCTGAAAAAAAAGAAAGGTATATGAAAATTTTAAATTATAGATATTATGGCAATAAAATGGAGCATTCCACCTTAATTAAAAATGAAATATATGGAGTTTACTCAAAACAAAGGAAAATACTTGAAGGAAAATATACATGGAAAATAATATTCTTTAAGCTTTACTTTCATCCTCTCTTTTTGGTTTCTTTCAAAGATCAAGCCTCAGAAATGCAGCAATCACACAGCTCTGTTTATTACTTGAATTTCAGGGCCATTCTTATTTAAATGACTGGGAAAAAGAGTTTCAGGGAAAGGTCATTTGTATTTGGAGTTCTCCAGACACAAATTTCCGACTCTAAAATAAAATTACAGAAGGGTTAAGGCCTGAGGTCGGGTTTGAGTTCCTCTCCAGATGCAATTCAAACCCCATGGGCTTGTGCAGTATATTTAGATTTGCAAATACAACAGACAGAGATCAGCTATTTAGATTATTTCAGGATGGGAGTGGAGCTGAAATGAATATTTCTTATCTAGGTTGAAGGTACTGCACATGTTTAAAAAAAGTGGAGGTCTTCATCTCTCCCAACTGACATGGCAGCTCTGCTGGGTAGCCATTTATTAGCTGTGAGGTTGCCATTAAAAATTTGCGTTGCCCAAGATCATACATGAACTTCAAAGATCAAATGTTTAGCCCTGGTACACTGCCTAGCAAAAGGAGATTCTCCCCCCCCCCCGTCCCCTCCCCCCCAGTGTTTGAACTAAGCTTTTCTATAGTTTTATCGACATCTTACAAAGCTGGGTCTTACACACATCAGCAGAGCACCATGCAGCATCCATGGAGCAGCAGGGACATTCCTGAATCCTTTTTTTAGGGAGTGACACCGCTGATGGTCATAGGTCACGCTGCTTTCTAAGTTCCTCACTCTACTGCCCCTGGGCCTTAGATGGCAAAAGCAAAAATGACGAACTAGAACAAGCCCCACAAAATTATTGTAAGAATGTTTAATTCTACTGTTTCTTCTCATTTCTTGTGTCTTCTTGGTAATCCAGAAAAGAACAGCAAGTGTTACTCTGTGGTGAGGGGCTAATCCCAGGCAGCAGGGGTAGAAATTTCTCTTTTGATCAGTGATATTCCTACTTTAATTTGTACATTCACGAACTGGAGTAGATCACGAAGAGGCAGTAACCTGCTTTCTGGGCTCACCTGAGGGCTCTGGCAGATGTACAGGGTGTCACCTCCTGGATGCTCTCCGTGGCTCTTCTTACATTATTTCTGTGAAATACTTTACAGCCTTTAGCTCTCACTTAGAGCCTTGCACTACTCGTCTCTTAGCTTGCAGCTGAGGATCCAGCCCTGAAGTATCTTATTTTTTTTCCCCAGACCTATTGTTTGATGCTGATGCAAAAAGGTGAGTTACAGCGGCAGGAGATCAGAATGACACAAAATTGCAGGCACTTCTTCACTAAGGTTTGAATGTTCAGCAGACATTCTATCTGCTGCTCTGTTGATCTTCTGCCATTTCTTCAACAAATTTAGGGAATTTTGTCTTCGACAAATTCAGGAACATCTTTGCTGAACATCAGTTCTATTTTCTGTACAGAAATACATTGCACACCAATAGTAAAGTGGAATACCAGAACACTTGGTTACAGCTAGAGTCCTTTAGCCTAGCGTCATGAAAAAAAGTGTACTGGGTAGGACAGAGGGCCCTCAAGGCAGTGCGAAAGCAGTCATAAACATTAGCCGTAGACGAAAACAGCGGAGAAATTCCAGACAAACATTCTGGCTATGATCAGACCACACATGCATTTTCCGATAGTGCAAGAGACTATTTCTGAGAAGCTGCGCTTGCAAGATTACAGCTGGATTTTGCTGACAGCATCTTTGGCTTTTTTCTTCCTTCTACAATCATTGCTAAATATGAACAAAAATTTGCTCCATTGTCCATAATTTGAGGCATATGAAATGAGAGTATAACACACTAAGTGAAAAACGATGCTATAGGGGGTTGGAGTCCCTGTTCCAGTAGCATGCTCTTCATTTTTTTCCATATATAACAACCCTCCTACTCTTGTCTCCAAAGTATTCACCTATATTCCCTATGTTTCTCAACACATATAAAAAAATTCCAGCTGACCTGTCGACACCCCAGGGCCCTAAGTCATTGGTAGTCCATGCAAGTAGGACAAGGCATGTCAGTGAGAGCTGAGGACTGACAACTGCGTGACAGTTCCTCCTGTGGTCCAAGCCAGCCCAGGAACTGTCCAAACACATTGACTTAGGTTTGTGACTCACTAATGAGTCCCACTGTGGTCTCATTGTTGTTTTTAATACTTTCAGAGGACTTACCCGTCAAAGCACATTCTGTAATTACACACCTAAGCCAAGCCCAGACTTCTGCTGGCTCACATTCCACCACTGGAGAGGGCCACGCTAATGTGATTGAATCCACTGGGGCAGGCAGACTTTTCCTTCGCAGACGTATAGCTGGGACCAGCTTTCACTCCTCACTCACTAATTTTGTTACTGGAAGCAATGCAAAAAAACCAAACCAAAACAAAAACGATCATTACTTCATTTTACAGGACTCCAAGATCCCTTGTGTGCACTGTCTTGCTTGTCTGAAGCCCCTGGTAAAGCACACAACTGTGTTTTGTGTGGGTTAAGGTGAAATGTAGGTTTGATTTGGTGGATGTGGGCTACCTGTGTAAGGCTTTGCCTTCCAATAAGCCCTATGAGTGTAACTTCAGTGAAGTTTGTGTTTTATTCCAGCACGGGAATGGATTTAGTACGAAGGATACAATGTCAGTCTTATAACCAGTCCTTACAGCGCCATGACTTCAGGGAACATATGGGGTCTGCACATATTCAATGGTTCTCAGAGCCAAAAACACAGCTATGTTCTGTTCCTCTGCTAGCCTGGTGATCATTTCTGTTCCCACATTGCTGGGCTATCCCACAGCAGTCACTGTAAAGAAGCAGTGAGGTTTGCAAGCCATAGGTTTCTATCCCCAGATAGTGGAGTGACTGGAGATATACAAGTGGAGAAACCAGCCAAAATTCACATCAATCAGTGCAAGCCAGCCTGTTCCAGCATTTGGGATTTTTGTGTGTTCTTTCTTTTTTTTTCTCATATGGATGTCTCCTCATTTTTAAGGTTTCTGTGCAGAGCTAAACAAAGGAAAATTTTAATATGCAGTTGTCTTCATTGAAAAAAAAAAAAAAATCAAGGGTTTAAATGTCTGTTTTGTAAGATCTTTCTTTAGAAAATTTACCTTTGTGGATATGTAATAAAATGGGTAGGCAATATCTTTGAGAAAGCTGAGTTTGCCTTTAGGGAAGAATTAGGCAATCTAAAAATTCTTCTCTGAAATGTCTCTTTTGTTGAGCAATTGAAGCTACCGTAATTAAGCAGTGTTTTGTTCTTGCACAGGTTTATTTACATTTGAGAAAATGCAATGGAACAATTAAAATTTAATAATATGGTAAATAAGATCTGAATAATTTATTCAGAGCAAATAAAATGAATGTTGATTATCACATTTTTTGAGACTAGAAGAAAAAACTGACTTCTAAGACTGTATAGAAATTTTGTTCTTTTGTTTGGAACAAACATGTTTATATTGGATCCGTCATCAAAGAAGAAAATACAAGTATTTCTATTTAGGCACAGAAGTACGTGTAAAGCCTGAACTCATTTCAAATTAGATAAAATTGAATAATATAGAAATTATGAAATGCCAAATACGGATTTTGGAATACCATGTGCCAACATTTTCCTAAAAGTAATTTTGTATATGTGTACTCTGTTGTTTGGTTATGCATTTCTTTATACTCTTGCAATGGGAACAGTAGAGAGTCTGATTTTTTGCTATTAACAGTAATGGGATCTGTACCATTAGCTTCAGTAGTGCGTGACCAAGACTATTATTGTCATTATTTTTTACAAAGGCATCTAGAAGCTCTAAATAAATAAATAAGTCAGAATCACATTGCACCTCTGTATAAATGCTTACAAGTTAACAGTATGCTTTGTTATACAGACTCTACTAGTTCTGATGAAAGCCTTTTTTGAAACAGTATGTATTTAGCTTATTCTCTGAAATTGGCTTAAATAAGTCAAATGATGCATCTTCCATTCACTTCATAAAATATTTTCTATCTCATAATTACTTACTTACACAGCCAGTAAAGAAAACCCTGTTTATTTTCCTCCAAATTTATTGTTTTTAAATGCAGAGGAATATTTTAAACACAAAAGAATAGTTTTGTGTGATTTGCAGCTCAAATTAGTACACCCAGAAAACATGTTCATGGATGGCTGCTTAACTCTATGAGTCCTGGGTTCCGATGATTCATGAGCCAAAAACAGGAAAGAAAAATTGTTTGTCCATTTTTAATATAAAAGAATGATGGCTGAGTACCTCAATGAAAAGTAAGAGGAACGATCCTTCAGAACTTTGCCTAATCCTGCCTTCAACATCCAACAGCCCAGTGGTCCAAATTTAAAGCATAGCCATGGGTTTGGGAGGATGTCTAGTCCAACAGAATAGAATTATTGCTGCAACTCTGGGGAATGCAATAGTAACAACTACTAAACTCTACATAAAATGCAGAGTCAAAGACATACATGGACTGTCAGAGGTTTAATGTTTCCTGAAACCTATGGAGAATGCAATGCAGTGTAAAACCAGGTCTTGTGTTGTGGCTGATCTGAACTCAAAAGCAGCTTCCAAACAGCATGAGAAACCCCAAGAAACTTTGAAAATGGCTGAGTACATACAGTGGGTTTTTTTAACTGAAGGGCTCAGTCTGTCTTCCACACAACCTGAATGTTGTATTGCTTATTTTTGTGGATACGTATAGAAGAAATACTGAGGCCAGTAGTGTTATTTCAAGATACCAAGAAAAACAGTAAGTCTCTCAGACATCTGCTCAAATTTCAGGGTTATTTTCTGTCCTTGCAATGGGTTGTAATATTTACTGTGTGACAGCATAGTAACTAACAGAGTTATTCATGTAAATAATGAAAGAGAAAATAAAAGAGCCAGTCTGATTATACAAAACAGTAGAAATTAATAATCAAGACAAGTACCCAGGATCGAGATACAAAGGGATGACAGGAAAAAGGAGAAGGGAAAAGCAGATTCTGATTGGATTTTACAAAATCAGTGGGTACTCTTTGGTGCTATCTTCAACCTGCTGAAGAAGTGTCCATTTTGAAGCTACCGCCTTTCTTGCAAGAGTGACATATTTTGCTGGATGGCCTACATGTGTGATTTGATCCTGTAGTCACTCAACTAGGTCACTCCAGTGGTGGGTTGTAGATTTATAGTCATGTTAAAAAGGAGAAACAAGCACTGCTATCAAAATAGACAATTTTGTTCTTTCCATGCCCTTCTTCTCTCTTTTTGTTCTGGCATGGTCCTCTAACCTGAGGACTCTAACCTTCACTAATTTGTAGAGAAAAAAAAAATTAAAAAAGATTTAACCTGCTCCTTGGTTCATCTGATTGCTCAGTTGCACAAAGGTTAATGATGAATATTTTGATGCATGTTTTCTCTTTTTAGTCTGATAAACAGATAAACAAAAGCCTAGAGCTTGGGTCTGCAAATCCCTCCTCAGTGTATTACTGGAGAATGTCTGAGAAGAGTGTGACGGACAAAGATACCAGGGTAGATCTTAGAGAACTTGAAGGAAACACCAACTTGCCGAAAAACCCGAAATTTGCAGGTCTCCTCTGGTCAATGTTGAACCAGATCTCCATCACTGCAATAGTAATCGAAAAGAGTCTGTGACCATGTATTATCTGTTTATGGCCAATGATATTTATGTAGCACAATGTGTCTAGATAAGAGCAAAACCTGAGGCTTTTTTGGCTTTCATGGGAGAAGATGGGTTAGAGACTTGTTCTCCACCAATAAGGCTTACACAGTTTGAAGAACAGGTAAAATGGAGCAAGCATGGGGCATGGTGTGAACTAGCTGCTGCTGAGCACAAAATCAAGTGCCATGAACCTGTACACACTCATAACAGAGGTGTGAAGGTTGACATGCCTACTTCTGCCGGACTGGAAGAGGTGCTTGCTGTGGTTACTCAAATGTATAACTTTGAAACTTGAAAGCATAAAATTGATCTTCAGGCTTAATAAACTGCATGGTAAATAAGCCCTTCTGTGGTCCCAAAAATCTTAGAGCCACCATGACATTAGCTGCAGTGAGTTCATTGTAGCCGCTTCTGTGTTTCACTGCCAAACTCAAGGCTTAACCTAGAGTACCAAATTTAATAATTTTGGACATGCAGTGTTAACTGTCTGAGGCTACTAAAGCTCATTAGCTAATTAACAGCTTTTTAATTAATTGCTGTAAAGTCCATAAATAAAAAGCTCCAATCATCCATTAAGTATATAGCGTAAATCATTTGTACCTGCAGATCATGTCTTTTGCAAAGCAAGAAGTCATGTGTACCAATAATAAACAGCAAAATCCCAACAAATTTCACTAAGGAATCAGTCCTTTTAGTAGATTTTATTCTTTGTCATCCTTCATCAACTCTTGTGCTTTATTCTACAAAAGTTTTCCTTTTTCAGCTTTTTGCTATCAGTGAGCAAAAACGCTTCCTACAGATGAGGAGATATCTTTTTTGTCCGTCTGTTGAAGCATTTTCTTTGCTGTGCTCTGGAAATTTGCCAAAAGGGAAGGAGATAACATGAGGCAGATGATAGATGTAAATCTGATGGAGAGATGGACTGCAGTAGGTGACTGACAATACAGAGATTTCACAAAGACTATTTTGTTTATTCTCGTTGAATCTGAGATTTTTTTCTTCCCTTTGTGTCAGTGAAAACAAGGATACTTCAAATCACTCAGCAAAGGAAGTGCACACTTTCTAAAATTATGTGAATTTTGTCCTTTTCGTTTTGGCACTCCAGTTGAATGAAGCCAGATCATACCATTGCAGGTGGGAATTTACCAGGGAGCTAAGAAAGCGCTGCACCAGGTGTCTGCCTATACTTACTAGCAATAGCCAATTGCATCTCTGCTTTCCACTGTGTTCAAATTACACAGTTAAAGAACAGGACTGAGAGAGATGGTTTTTGAAAGCTGCACAGTGTCTACTGGTTTTAGTGGCCTTTGAAAAAAAACAGGTTCCTTTATTCAGAGTAGCTTGCAAGGTTGAAGGTTTAGGTCATCAATTACCTTGCTTACAAGATGTGGGAATGGTGGAAGACAGAGTAATGCTTTCAACCTATGTATTATTTTTTCATGGAAGGCTTGGATTACCCCTTACAAATCAAGCAGGTTGCATGTCACTAAACCCAGACTGGTGGTTGACTCTGTCACATAAAATATCCATTCCATCAGCAATTAGTTTTTGGCCCAAGAGACGGTCTGACACATTCCTCAGTGTTTAGTGGGGAATTTCTTGTTAATTATGATGTATTTGCTTTAAAGAGCAAACAGGTACTTGTCTGACACAATGGAATTCATTGCATGGTGGCTTTTATGGCTGGATGATGCTCTTGGATTCACTGACACAAGGACTAGATCAACCTCCCCATGTGTAATGGGAGTGAATGGAAAGGCTCCAGTCTATTAGAGGTTTCTGGATTAGGTCCCTCCTGCAGAATTAGAAGTAGCTCCCTCTCAGAGAAATAGAAAAAAAAAGAAGAAAACAGGCTCTAAAACCAGTTAAGGATGCTTTTTTTTTTTTTTTTTTTTTGAGGGCTGCTTTAGGCTTTGTGTAGAACAAGTATATAAAAACAGCCTCTTGTGAATTACAATAGTTACATATTTCCTTTAAATAAAGACTTGGCTCTTTGCCCTACATAGCACAAAGGATTTTTTTTTTATATGATTTTCCATTAAATTACTAGCAGAACGTTAAGTTTAAACATCGACTTTCTTCCCTAGGGAGAAGACTGATATATTCATGTCAGGGTGGTGGGTCTCAGTCAGGCTTTTTTTTTTTCCCCATTTGTGCTATGTTTAATCAATCTTAATTTTTTTATGGTACTTAGCTGGGACAAATAGCTGTCTCTAACTCTTACTTAGCAATTTGCGAGAAAACGCCCTTCTTTTACTGTCCACTTGCAAGAATTCAGTGAGGTTACTTTTCATTTTACTGTTAACTTTGCCCTCTACAGCCTTGTTATATATACCACTGAAATATGTAGAGGTATTCCTTAGACCAGACATAAGGAAAAAATTTTTTACACTGAGGGTGGTAGAACACTGGAACAGGTTACCCAGAGAGGTGGTGGATGCCCAACCCCTGGAAACGTTCAAGGCCAGGTTGGACGGGTCTCTGAGCAACCTGATCTGGTTGGAGATGTCCCTGCTCCTTGCAAGGGGGTTGGACTACATGACCTCTGAAGGTCCTTTCCAACCCAAACCATTCTATGATTCTATGATTCTGTAATCTTCCTAGTTTACATGTGTTGTTTTAACAGAGATCATATAATTAAATAGCAGAATGACAACACGATTATATGTTAGTCTAAGTAGGTCAGTAACAATGATGGTTTAGCAACACAAGCTGTAAACCCAAATCCTCAGGTATATTATGGAGTTGCAATAATAGCACTTTTACAATTTGATTATGACAACCACATAAACATAACCTTACAACCTGAAGAAGTCAGCTCCTTCTTTCTAGCAGTTCCCACTTTATTACGGTAGCTGCGGTGATGGCAGCAATTGGACAAATACCAGACTGGCCACTAAGAAAGTGTAAGGTCATTATTGATCGCATCAAGTCTTGTCCTGCTGAAGGCTGGATCCAGTTGAGCTCAGAATAGCATCTCACAGACCCAAGTCCTTGCTTTGTTTAGATGCTGGTTGCTCTTACCTGTTATAATTACATGACCTTCAATATGCTTTATATTCTTACTACGAGGCTCTCAACAGTTTCAAGTATTTCTTGCATATATCTTAACAGATCTGTGGAAACAGCTCTGGATGATCTGCCAAAAGAAGGTGGGGGTGAAATAAGAGCAGTCATGGGAATTATAGAATTGGAAACAAAACCTTAGAAATCTCCTTCTTACTGGAAAAGTAAGCAACAAGGAAAAAAAGAAGGCAGGATTTTTTTTTTTTTTTAGAGCATGTGATAGAGCTATACACCATGGGAATTAGCTTAAAAATGTCACAGTGTAGTGTAGTCTCAATAAGACAAGGAGATTAGGGGAAAAAAAATAATACAGTGTTTATACACCTTTCGCACAACAGGTACATGAAATTTGTGGTAGGTTTTGAAGGTACATGTGCCCTGGGATATGTCAAGTCTCTGCCTTGCTTGTAACTTATGAACTGCTTGCTGCCTGGTATTCCTCCTTACACAACTCCAGATAGAAGATTTAGATAAAGACTCTCTTTGAAAGTGTCAAAAAAAAAATCCCTTTACCCAAAGCAAATACATTTCTAGACTTTACCTTTTTTCTTTTCTTTTTTTTTTTAACAGAAGTTCTTAATAGAACATTGCTTGGGGAGGGGGGGGGCGGGAAAACAAACCAAAAAACTCCCAACAAAAACATATACTAATAAAAGAAACCACAGGAATAGTTAAACTTCAGCATCTTGATTTGATATTTTATTATTCTGCCAATAACAGAGAAACAAATATGATTTAAGGAATTTGAGTACATGAATTAATGAACTGCAGCTACAGGAATTGAGTCCTGTGAGCCCACCCAGCTTTCCCTGTGGAATGAATCTGACTTCGCTGCCAAGGCAGAAAGTGGCCTTCTCACCTATCTGGGCCTGTATTTTACTAAATATACATTGATTTTTACTCCAGCAATATCAGGGACCCCACTGAATTTGAGACCTCACTTCGCTAGGAAGCTTAGGAGGGGAAGACAGCCCTGCCTTGCCGTGGAGCTGACAGGAGAAACAGACAAGAGAAGAAAAGTACGGATGAGAAGGAAGATTAATTTAATCCTATCTGAGGTGATATTTTTATGAATTTGTATGTCATTCTGACTAAATTATTTCCTAGAAATGGTAAACTGAGAAGTGCAGCAGTATCCTTAAAGAACCACCTATTAATAAGGTACTTTTATGAAACTCTGCATTAGAGGCCCAGTAGAGGCCCACACCTGGATTGAGAAATCTCTCCTGAGCTTGATGATCCTAAACCAAGCTGTCATCAGGGATGAATCAGGTCTGAGAAGCGGTTTTTGGCAGTCCTGTAACACAACAGAAAGACTAAGTATTATAGACTAATAGAATGGTCTGGGTTGGAAGGGACCTTTAAAGGTCATTCAGTCCAACCCCCCTACAAGGAGCAGGGACATCTCCAACTAGATCAGGTTGCTCAGAGCCTGGTCCAACCTGGCCTTGAATGTTTCCGGGTATGGAGTGTCCAACCAACCCCTTCAAGAAATTGTACTATAATTTACCAAACTAGCCACAGAATTAGGCTGTGCTCAAGATTAGTTTGAGCCTTAAATATGCATGAAAGCATATGCAAGCGCTAACTTAAGCTCTTTAACTGTAGATTTTTCCTTCCTCAGACGTGCTTTTGCAAAAGATGGTGTGAATCTAACCTTTTACAGTGGGGTTCATTCACTGGAAAAGAAAAATGGGCACCTGGTAAAAACGTCCATGAAAGCTCTTCATAATTGCTTTTTCAACTTGATCAGTGACTAATAGGAATCATTGCATTCCTTATAGTTTCTAAAGGAAATCACTAAGCCAGTTTCAGATACTCTGATGCAGTAGTGAATTTGCCAGTGTATTGATTCTAATCTTAAACAATACTTGTTCCAATCAATGTGTGATCTAATACTGATTTTGCTAACACAACAGTAGAATGACCCCAGGAACTAAGAAGCGGTAGATTTGGTGAGGAAATTGTCTCTGGGTTGCTGGGTGGGGTTTTTTTCTGATTTTTTTTTTTTACCTCCAACTTACATAAGTTTCAGTCTGGCCAGAGAAGGTGGAGGAAGAACTGATGGCAACATAGCATAGCAGTATCAATGGGCATTTCCATTTTGCTTCAAGAACAAGAGAGGTGTAATGACAGGGATAAAACGGTGTTTACATTTCACTGGGAGACCGAGCCAGCTGCCTCTGGGGAGCATTAGGTTTCATGTTGTGAAGCTAATACACTTTGTCGCAAAGCAGAGCATGTACGACAGTCCCAGCTCACCAGGGTTTCCCCCACTTCACAAAAACAATCAAGATGCTTTGTTCCAGACTTCACTTGAGAGAAGCTTATTTATTTTGCCACTGGGGAAAAAGAAATAACACAACTCATTTAGCAGAAGGTCCTAGAGATACCAGCTTGGTCAAACTGATCTCAGGCAGAGCTAGGAGTAATAACAGTACCATAGGCTAAACCTTGCTACCTAAAACTGAGTCAGTCTTCATTACTGAGGCAGTGTTTACTTTTTTTTAAGCAAATAGAGAATTAAAAAGGTGTATGAAGGTTTGCTTTAGTGAGAGGTTTGTAAAGACTAGTATATAGCTAAATCCCTGGTGACACCGAAGTTGTAGCTTCATTCTGAATTGGGATGCTCTGGGTGAAGGTAGGTTAGATAACTGGTGGGAGAATGGATTATGATATGTCACCATCCAGCCTACTTACTGAGTTATTAAAGGTGTTTTGTAGTAAGGATTTAAAGATGTGTTGCTTTTAAAGTTGTGCTCTGCCCCAGGGATTCCTGTGGTCACTCTGTTCTTCAGGGTTCAGCATTTTCCTCCCTTAAGTCACTTCCCCAAAAGCCAGACTTATCCCATCTTTTCAACAAGCTGTAATCAGCACCAGGTCAAAGCAATTAATTCACTTCAAAGAGCTGTAGCTGCACAGACCCAGATGGCTGCTTCCCATGTGATTCTGTAAGCTAATTAGACTTGACTTTATTTTGCCCTCTTCCATTTTCCTCTACCTGAGGACTCGGTTCTCCAGTGCCTCAAACACTACATCCATGTGCAAACCCTCTGAAGTCAGCTTCTTGCCCACACTAGGAAGTTTTCCCATGTATTCAACTTAATTATTTCCTATATTTAATTCAATTACATTGTTTTAATTGTGCCTTTTTACATCTCCTTAAACAGTAGGGTTTGGCACAGGTACAAGAAGTTTATAGCTGAGTAGAGTTAAAGGGACTACTGTGACCATCTTTGTAGGTGAATGGTCTGCATTTATTAGTGCCATGTTGGGGAGCTGGGTTTAGGGCAAAGAAACTCAGGTAATTCTCCAGCATCCTAAGTGCTTGGGGTCAGCAGGTCAAGTTAGATGGCAATGGGAATTATCCAACATAGAAACGGCTTCTGCTTGGGGCAACCACAAGCCTAACGCAGTTATTTCTACATTGCAAGTCAGGTGTGAGCTGCGGTTTTCTATCACTATAGCTGTGTCAGATAAGGATGTACAGATGTTCAGTCCCTGATTGACACCTCTACAGGGCCAGAAGCACCAACAGCAGCCACAGCTTTTCTGGCAAAAGTACCCTTCTCCTGGATTACTTTGTTTTATCCAAAGAAAGAAAACTTTATTTTATCAGTACAGAGTACAACACTGTTGATTAAACGTATCTGGAATTCTTTAATGGTCAATATAACAAGTAAATACTCACTTGGCAAAGCATTCCTATGCTTGACATACATTAACAAGACAAAGTCGACTTCACTTGAGTAAGTTACATCAATAGAGCTAACAGAATAAGAGATGCATTTCAAAGGATTTCTACATTTGATTGGAAGACTTGTCTCAGGAACGTGCCAATCCCTTTTACAAAGATTGTCTTTAGGATTACTATCCTAGAGACAGATATTTATTACATAGTCATCATAAATCCTAGAATTTTTATTTAATGCCATCATAAAATTAAGATGCCAGTCTTATTATTGTTGTATTCCTGGATGGTGCTCAATTTCACAATGATAGGAACAACTGCAGAAATGAATGTTGTATTTAATTTGTGTATGGTATACAGTGCTTTAGAAAGCAAAGCTAGAAAAGTCTTTTATTTCATCCTCATGGTCTCCTACTGCAGGACTGATCCCTATATTATATTTTCCAGTCTTTTGTACATTTTAGTTTTAAATGCCATGGTGAAAGGTCACAGTCTGAGAGATTTCTCAGAATATAAAATTTTCCCTCAGGTCAGTTAAAAAAAAAAAAAAAGAGCCCTCTTTATGTGTGATCTCCTCCCCAAACACTTTTTCTCACTCTTTCTGTCCTCCAGTGGGACACTGAATGCTGCCAAATCCTGCTGAAGTCAATGTAACTTGCCAGCATCAGACCTTTGATGTTTACAGACTATGCATTTTGTAGAGCAGATTTGGGTATAAAAAAATGTAGATTTGGTTAATTGGTGGTTCCAGCAACTTGAGAAAAAACATTTCGGGCAGAAAAAAAAAAAAAAAAACTTTTTATTTGACCTGTCACATCACTTTTCATTCCAAGCTCTCTTAACCCTTTTAAAAACTCTTTTTATAAAAATGAACTAAATTTTGTCAAGAAACAGCTTTTGGAACTGGAAAGTCAAAACATATTGTTTCAATGTTAAAAAAAAAGAGAATGTAAATTTTTTTTTTTTTCTTTTTTAGAGCTTTTTATATTGGGTCAGGTTAGGTTTTAGCAGAAATGAGTAAGTAAATTTGGAATGTTGCGACCAACCTGAATCTGCACACTTCAGACAAAAATATTATCTGCCACTTTTGTAGGTAGCTTTTAGGCTCTAATCCCTTAATATCATTATAATCTTGGAGGAGTTTGTACTGAATTTTGAATACAAACCAATCCCTGTAGCACTATCAATCCCATATTCAGAAATACAAGCTACAAGGGGTAGGTCCAACAGGATCAATGGTTTTGGTTTTACCTCTTCTCACTGTCTGTTCATTCAAAGCTCTTCCCCCACAAGAAAAAAAACCTCTATAACCACATATTGTTTTCTATAATAGAGACAGTGGAAGTGAAGTGATATAGTCTTTGTATTAGGTATGAAATAGTTAACAATCTGAAGCCAAGATTATCATCTGAATCCCAATATACCTCCCATTTAATCCATCTGCTGAAGAGGGATGCTGTATCGTCAGTCATCAGGCAGGAGGATTTTAGCTATGCCCGTAAAAATACTTGCACGAGTTCCCTTAGCTAAATGTTAATTAAAACACAGCCTTGCAAGAAGTGGCCTGGGAACTCAGTGGTTTCTCTAGCTTTGCTATGGCAGGAAAACGATTCTTCCTAAATGAAATACTTAGAAAAGATTGCTGTGCCTTTGAGCCACAGAATAGGTGATCTCTAGACCTGATTGCCATCTTGCCTGCGCCATGGAGAACTTGTCCAGTTTATCTTCCTTCTGTTTTGGATTCTTCACACACGAAACTCCTCTGATAATACCTGCTTGCTCATGCAAGAGCACTCACTGTGGGGCTTAATTAAGAGTGGCATGTAAAGTCATCCTTGGGCAAGCAATAGATAAAGATATAACAATTGAGTTTATACACATAAAAAGATACCATTTTAGACAACTCTTTCTCAGGGATGTTCCTCAGTAAAAATGGTTCCTAATTGTTTTCCCTCAACTGACATAAATTGAATCCAACAAAACTATTACTTGCATCTGTTACAAACGAGCAAACAAGCAAATAAGCTTGAGTCTTTGATGCCAGAAAGCATGTAACAATCAAAATACTTTTTTTTTTTTAGCTCTCAAAAAACTTTTAAATCTGAAACTTCTACCTGGAAACTTTCAGGAAAAAAATGACTGTTTTCATTAATTTTCATGAATTTTTATTTCTTCTGTTTATTATTGCAAGAATACAGAAAGAAGCAAATCTCCTCAGAAGTTTCCATAATAGGTTTAATTTGTTTTCATTTAGTGAGTTAACAAGGTGATTTTGAAGAGAATGCTTTCAGGGTATGCGTGTAATAGCTGGCAGTTTTCCTCTTTTATACTCTCACATATAGACAGTGCTATAGAAGCCGTAATGTATACGATACGATCATCATACTATGCAAACAGCCTCTAAGTCCCAGAACTTATCGTATTTCCTTACCTCACCAGTATTTAAAAAGTGACTTTTTCAATCTTCTAGCAACTTAAAGTCTGATTTTAAAAAGTGTATCCTACCTTATTAAAAATGTATATAGTTAATTATCCCATGCAGAATTTACATAACAGAATAATGTCACCACAGCAGATCAAGCCAAATTAGTGAAAAGGTACGGTACCAAACCTTCTGACTTAATGAGTTTTACTCACGACAAGAGCTAATGTTAAGGCTTCCCTGCCTCTCCTTGCCCCCATGTATATAATTGACCATAACATCACATGGTTAATTATTTGAACACTTTATCTCATCATGAAAAAAATACAGAATACATTAACACTTTATTTTGTGAACAGCTTTTATAATTAATATTGAAGGATTAAAACAACATACCTTATATTGCCATAGAGCTGTTGATACAAACTGTGACGTTATTAGTTTGACTCACTCAAGTCCCTTCATATGTGACTCATTCTTACAATTCTTAGCATGTTTTGGTAGCTCATGTGTCTTTTTACGGGGAGAAAAAGTTTCCCTCTCCTGTTCTTAGCTGATTTAACACTTGCAGTTCTCAGTTTCGGATCCCCATTGAGTTTAAGCAGAATGTGTATCCTGGGAGATAAATTGTCTGCCTTAGGTTTAGGAGGCTGTGAGTTGAAACCTTAAAGGGTTTTCTTTATTAAATGTTTTGTGTGTCTGTTTTCCTCTCACTGTAATATGGATGGCTACATTAGCACCATGTAATTATCTTTATTGCCTATAAACAGGCTGTATCTGACTTGAACATTTCAGCTTTTTCTTTTTTTTTTTTATCTGGCAAAGAAGCAAAACCTATAGTAAATTAAGTCCGATTTCCATGAAGTTCTGTGTACATTTAAAGCTTGGTATGTGTTTTGTTTGAACCCTGTAATCCTGGAACAAAATGCTTAATTAACCTCTTTTGGAACATCCATAATATGTTTCCATTAAATTCATGAGGCTGTGTGGGCACCAACCGCTGGCTAATCTACAAGACAATATTCACCTCCACCTCCCAAAATGCTCTCTGTAACCTAGTAAATGATCCTAGATGCAGATGGTGTCATTGCTTGTCTTGTTATTGGCATTTAAATTGAAAAAAAATCATTATTTTTATTTTTTTTTTCTTTGCATTTGTTCAGCACAGGGAGATAAAACATCTCTTTTACTGGTTTGTTGGGAGTTTTTTCGTGAAATACAGCGATTAACACTGTAAAGCACTTCTGCTGTTACCAGACTGGAGGTTTCTTCTGCATTAAACTCCTTAATGGATAAATTTCCTGTGCCTTGATGGCTAGAACACAGCCAGAAGCACTTGGAAGAGCTTCCTTACATATTACCTCTCCTGAGACACGCTCAGACCAACTTCTTCAATGTGCTCCCCCAAACCTTGGCTCTTGCTCTTCCCCAGAGATAAGATACATTGTGTGTAGTTGCGTAAGGAGCCAGGAGAAAAATGCCATCTCCTTTTCTGTGCTAAGAGAGGAAGGATTTATCAGGAAGGTATTTATAGAGGAGAATGTGTACTTGTTTAGAAATTATGGGGAATCAAGAAAGGCAAAGATGAAATATATAAAGAGGGGAGCAGATGCTGTGAAGGAGCTTTGTGTGCAGGTCGAGCAGTGTTAATTGGGTACAGAGAAAGTAGGAAAAGGAGTGATACATGTGGGATGGCTAAGGAGGGGTTTCATAAAATGACAAGCAGTTTCCAACTGAAAACTAAGACCAGCCATGTTTGGGCCTTCTTGTGGAATTTATTGCCTCAAAGTTTCCCCTCTGCCAGGAAGTCATAAACTCATAAAACTCTAAATCTTAGTGATTAACTCTACTTGTTGAATGGGAGGGGAGATGGGTAGAGCAGAAAAGAACAAAAAATCAGTGTACAAACTTGTAAAAAAACAGTTAGGAGGGGGATAGAAATGGTAAGAAACAGAAATTCAAGTGATGTCAAAAATCCAAAATCATGTCTCAGCTTTTTCAGTTTTCCCCTCATCCCTGGATCTCTGATCTGTATTACTCTGTTCTGGGAAGATCTTATCTTTTGGATAAGATTTAAAACTGAGAGCCCAAGCTTTTGACACTCTGCTGCAAGAAAAGGTCTTTGTATTATGGCTAACTTCCAAAATACCTAAGATTTCCACTCTTATTTTTGTTGGCTCCAAGTTCACTGTCTGGCCAGCATTTGCAGGGGAAGATGGAGACATAACAGTTGTGTGCATCCTTTGGCTTCTCCATGCGAGAGAGGATATGCTGCTAAGGATTAAGGCTGCCTGTAACAGGGTGCAAGGGCACCATCTGGTTTCTGGCAAACTGGCAGTTATTCCCAGAATGGGTTTCTTGTGTCCTTACAAGGCCAAGTTTAAAATGGCTACACGTGAAGGTAAATCTTGGCAGCACATGCCTCAGGGAGGGTCTGAGCAGTGGAGAACTTCTTGTGAATTACATCAATTTTAATGTCTCCTTTTAGAGATATGATTATAGGCAATCTGTTACTCAGAGATACTGTTGTCTTTTTATTAACTCTTACATGTATGAACCCCTGTGGAATAGGGATAATCTATTTTATTGATAATATACTACTAAAACATCATAAAAACAGGCACAAATACTCCTATGCTCAGTGGTCATCAGTGTAACAACACACCGATATTTCTTATAAATTACTTCAACAAGTGAAAGGGAGAGGAGAAAAAAAAAAAAGGGCACTTTTATACCAGTATCTTTTGAGACATTTCATTAAAAGCAATGTTGGATGCATAAGGACATCTTCTTTCAATTCCAGAAGGCTCCAGCTTTACTTTATGTGACTTACTCCCCACCTCCCCAGTGCTCAGAGCATCATCTTTCTCAGACTTTCTCCCATTATCAGGAAGCTATCTCACCTTAAATTTCCCCATCATGTTACACATCTGTCAACATACTTATATATATATATGTACACATATTTTTAAAATTGTATTTGAGTCTTTGTAACCATATGAAACATCTGTGACTTCTCCTGCAGCAGCAGAGAGCACTGCAGCAGCACTGGGACTGGGTTCGGACCTGGGATGCTGTGTTACACAGCATTCGCAAAGCTGTGTTGCCTCTCTTCCCCACGCCTGCAAGCTGTCAGAAGAAATATCCTGATAATACTTGAGAAAGGCTTAGTCTGAGACCAGCTGCAGATTTTCGGTTGCTGGTTCTGAGTACAAGGCAAAACAGGAGAGGATTATGCAGCTGAATGAGCAGCAGTGATAAGGGAAATGCAAGATGAAAAATGCCTTATTCCTGGAAAACCAGGCAACATCTGAGGCTGCAGACAGGCCGTTGGTATGAGAATCTCACTGAGCAGAGAGAAACAAGTGACAATAACTATCTGGAAGCTGTCTGCTGCCCCGAACTGCTAATGCACTCTTCCATGTCAATTTGGCACAGAAAAATCTTTAGCTACAGTGCTCTGCATGAATATGTGCTGGTATGAAGAAGATACTAGCATGGGTGTCTTTGCTTTCAGTCTGAATGGGAGCAACAGATACAGAGCTCATTCGTGCACACTAATGAAGGCTAGTCAAAAAAGCAGTGCGATGTAAGGACTCTCTTCAACTTGGTTTTGATTTTCTTTTTGAAGAAAAGTGCACACACTTCACAGGAGATGGACGAGGTGAGCCTTCCACTGAGGATACCCCTCACCCCACCTATGGTTGCTCGTAAAGCCTCAGCTGAGCTCTCTGACCTCAGGAACGAGCTCTTCAACTGTCCGCTGAGCATCTGCAGGACGGTGTTTGAGTGTGCATTTCAGCACCTCTGGGCTGTAGCATGCGCTTCGTGTTTGGTTGGAGAGAAAGGGTACTGGTACCTTTTCTGTATTGGGGTCGACAGTTGCATCTATAAAACTGCCCAGGTAATGGAAGCAGGGAAGTGATTTAATCATCTAGGGACACTGTCAGTAACAGGCAGGGACAATCCATGCAGAGATCTTGACCAGCCGTTTAGATAAACAGATGTACCCCGGAGCCTCAAGGAAAATGCTGAAAACCTGTCCTTGGAAAATCCTTGAGAGATTTCTTAGCTCTCTTCCCTTTTCTTGTGAGCTTTGACCATCAATTCTGTTTGGACAAGATGGCCCAGAGGCTTCTGAATACTTAAGGGAATCTTTACTTCTTTCCCTTTCTTTTTTACTTGGACATATCTCACCATTATCTGTTCAAAGTTGTGTTGTATTGCAAAGAATCAAGGTGGTTTTTGACGTTCTTGGTTTGCAGATAGTGGCTAAAACATGGGAAAACCCATCAAATGAATATCACGTAAAATGAAAAAGAAAGCTGGCAGAAAATCTATAGAAGTGAAGTACCAAACTGCACAGATTCAGGCAGGAATTTGGGACTTGGTAATAAGAAAAGTGCAATGCAGGAGGGATATTACAATTCAGTAACTGGGAAATTGTGATGGGTGTCACAGGAAACGTAGGCTACTATTATTTTGATGTGAAAGAATATCTGTTCTAGACAGTGCATTGCTGCTATTCTTAGGTCTTACATGTGAAGCATCTGATCTAAAGCATGTGTTACTGGTATTATAACTGTCCAGTCTGCATGGGTGATAGGCTAGCTGGCAGCAGACAGAGCTGATACTTCCGGTCTAAAAGGCACTTGTATTCACTTCATTATGTTCGAACTCTTGGAAGTTAGCAAACAAACTCTGGCTCTGAGGCACTTGATGGTACTTTCATCGCTACAGTCCTTAAACTATAGCAGCTACCCAGAAAGCAATCACTGTGTTCTGGTAAGCCTTATATTCTTAGGACCTATTTTACCTTTGTCTCTCCTCAAAATGCAAGCAATTCAGACCCAGTCTGGTTTTGTATCACTAGTTTCGGTCAGGTTGGATGAGGCTCTGAGCAACCTGATCTAGTCGGGGATGTCCCTGCTCCTTGCAGGGGGGGTTGGACTAGAAGACCTTTGAAGGTCCCTTCCAACCCTAACCATTCTATGATTCTATGATAGTGCAAGAGACTCAGGGAGGTTCACAGAGACCACCACACTGAAGCTTCATTGGAGAGCATGGAGGGTGACAACCAATGTCCCCAGATGGGACCTCAGAAAGGAGGCTGAAGCATCCTTCTCTGAAAGGCTATAAACCAGTGCCAAAAGGCTTTGGAGGGTCCCAGCTGCCCAAAGCAATGACCTTAGGAGCCAGCAGCAAAACCAAAAATGCAGTATTTGAAAGCAAGTCTGCTTTAACCTGCATTCTCCCAAGGATGATTTCCTCATAGCCTGTCTTTGCAATGCTTTTGGAATGGAAGTGCTCTGCTTCTTACAATATGAACCATATCTTTGTCCAAGCTTTCAGTTGCTGGCTTACTCACATGCCAGTTGTGTGTGATAAGGCAGAGAGTTGAAGTAGAGAGCTTGTGTTGTCTTGTCCAATTTCCTCGTATACACCGTATTTATATACATATTTATTTATTTTTAAAGACCTTACTGAATAAGAACGTATGTGTTTGTGCTTTCTACTGAATCATTCTTTCTGTCTCCTTTACAAGACTCTTTTTAAAGACTGCATTTACTTCTCCCAGTATGGTATTCCACAGCGCTGCCCGTTTCTTGCCCGTCATGTGCCTGTGGCACTCCAGGCGCTGCTGCTTCTGCAGTCTGTGGTTGGCCACAGAAGATATTCCCGTGCACAAGGGCAGCTTTGTGAGATGATCGCTGCCTTTCCATGTTTTACGTTCTTTCTCTGTTGGTTTCTGCTCACATGTCTTCTGGTTTCACAGCTGCCAAAACAGAATAGTTTCAGCTTTTGGTTGATAACTCTTCCCATTCTCTAGTTCACTTAGAAGTAGTTTTGGAAGAATTTCTTAAACACAACTTTTTTTTACTCAAATAAGCATAATACATAATCCACTGAATGCCAGACATAGATTGTGTAACTCTGACTCCCACAGACTCATGTTTCTCTATGGCCTTTTTCTTTGAAAATAAGCATAGCCACTTTGCATGGCTATGTTTAATTACTTGCAAGAGGTAATTTCTTATTATTTCCTATACTGCATGGAAGCTTTCACCCACCTCACCTGATTTGTGATTTAAGAGCACAGTATAAGCAAATTTTAACTTTTTGACTTGGATGTGAAAACCCATGTAATGGCAAGGCTTGATAGGATACATTTTCAAAGATGTACAATGTAGGCTGGATACAAAACTTCTGCTTTAGGGCATAAGCCTATGCATTAGCTGTTAGAAAAAAGGGAGCTATACTTTCAGAGACTTCTTATATTTTCCTCAAAAGCAATATGTGTCTGCTGTTGCCAGAAACTGGATTCTGGATATAATGAGTCACTGGTCTGGCCCAGAGCAGAAACTCCTTTGTACCGAAAGTGATGTATTTATGTATGATTTCATAATTATTCCTCTTTTTCACATCACAGGTCCTGCCTTTGTTTTGACTATGTCTGTTCAGGTATGTGTACAGCCAGGCTTACTCTGACTTCTGGCTCCTTTCACCAGATAACAACACAAGAAATTTCAGGAAGGTACAGATAACAAGAAGGGAGTAATATATATGCAGATGTATAGCCAGTTCAGGACTTCTGTCAGACTACTAACGGCCTTCCAGTACCTAAAGGGGGCCTACAGGAAAGATGGGGAGAAACTCTTCAGTAGGGCTTGTTGTGACAGGATGAAGGGTAATGGTTTCAAAATAGAGGGAGGTAGATTCAGATTAGATATTAGGAAGAATTTTTTTACAATGAGGGTAGTAGAACACTGGAACAGGTTGCCCAGAGAGGTGGTGGATGCCCCATCCCTGGAAACATTCAAGGCCAGGTTGGATGAGGCTCTGAGCAACCTGATCTGGTTGGAGATGTCCCTGCTTCTTGCAGAGGGGTTGGACTGGATGGCCTTTAAAGGTCCCTTCCAACCCTAACAATTCTATGATTCTACAATTCTAATCTCCAATCTTTATTTGAGTCTTTCACCGTCTAAGTTAGGCTTCTGTCTGTCACAGAAAGTAGGTGGGACCTGACAAGTCCTCTACTGCCTTTTTTAAACTTATTAGGACTGCAGGTTTAAATCGCTGGGGAGGCTTGTAAAGTCTCAGGAAAATGGCTATTTTCTGTCTTAAAAGTTTATTTTGTACTGCTCACTTACCATAAACAAGAGGAAGAGTTTTCTGTCAACATTCTTTATTATTATTTTTTTTAGTAATTAGCTCTAAAGTATTGCACTCAGCCCCAAATGTTGGCATTCTTGCATTTTAGGTGACCATTTGTTGTAAAACTATTTTGAATCTCTTTTGTGGAGATTGTGATATGTAAACATACCATGCTGTGCCAACACTGAATTAGTGCCTAGGTCATTAAGAGGCAAATGTCTACGTGTTTGATTAACCTTCTTTAAAGTTTGATTTCTTAGCTTATTTGTCCTTCTGGAAAGTGCTATTATGTCAGAGCATTCAGTGTATATTTGTGTTGAAGGGGTGTGCAGGGTAAATGGTTTACCCAAAGATTCAAATGTAAGCCATGGTCAGAGCTCAAGAGTGTTTCTTGCAGGTAGAGGAATGAGATGAGGAAAACAAAGGAAGGCTAATAGGAAAAAGGCATAACCATAAAAAAAGCACAGATGCTTAATGAAAGAGAATTTGATAAAGAATTTTTTCAATAGTTTTAAAAAAAGACTACTGCAGTTTAAATGAATAACAGAGCTTATTATTTGATATTTTAATGGTGATTAGACTGGTGGAAGCAGACTGGATATGATGCTGGGTGTTTAACACCTTGTTGAATATTGAGTGGTATTTGCCCAAAGCCACTGTTTATTCCTAACATTATAGGTGCATATAGAATTTGAAAAAACAAACAGGAGAAGACAAGATCCATGCCCTGAAGTGTTTCCAGTCTCTGGGTCTGCAGAGTATAGAGAATTCATCGCAGAATGAGACAGCTCTCAACATCTTCAGCCCTATTAGCTAACACACCATGGTGCTATTTTTAAATAGATTTATTCATAGAATAAGGCTTGAATTAGAGTACAAAGACAGGTACTACTGTGGTTTTATTAAAAAAAAAAAAAAAGTACACAAACCCAAAACCACAAAAGCTACAGAATTACCAGCTACAGTTGCCAAAATCCACTGGCAAAATAAGGTTAATCTGTGAGTTCAAAGAGTGGCAGGTTGAATTTCAGGAAAAACAAGCCCTCCTGTGTTCTTTGGCAAAAAAAAAAGTCTGCAATGATGTTCAGAATAAACATTCCCAGCAATGCAAAGTGCACGTTCCCTGCCCATGCTAAGTCGGTGAAGCTGCCAGGCAGACATGTACGAATTCAGCTGAGCATGGAAAATGGACACTGTCATGGTGATGGCTTGGTGTCTGAAAAAGAAGAACTTTTTCCATTTAAGAGTTAGTCTTTTCATATCGATTTCAGCAGATCTAAGGAATAAATCAGATGAGTTTAGTGGAGGGGAATGAATGACTTTTGAATATATTCTGTGGCTAAGTCTCAGTCAAGACACCTTGTTGCCTTATGCCATTGCTTACACCCATGTGTAGTGTGCACAGGGAGTGTAAACGCTCACAGACAGTAACAATAGTTTTTTATACTTGTTTTGCACCTTTTAAAAACATCTCTACAAAGCCAAGGTAACAAGGAACAAGACCCAAACTCTTCAGGTAGAATTTTTCCACTAATTCCGTGGTAATTCATCTTTGAAAAAATAGCCACGGGACTTAGAGAAGATCATAGCTGATGTTTCTGCAAAGGCACACACCGCTGTTTTACCGCTGGAAGAGAGAAATGAGTGAGAAGCAATTAAAGCATCTGAAGAAAGGGGAGTTTGTGGCTCACATATGCACATGCACCAACAGTGTACGGAGTTCAGGCTATAATTTCACAGTGCTCTAAAGCATAATGGCACAAAGACAGTGTTTTGCATATCTGAAAGTTTAAACTCAGGTTCTCTCACAGTTTCCGTAGAATTCAATCGACTCATGTATGCAGTAATGCTCAGCTACTTAGGTATGATAGGAAGCTTTGATGATATCGAAGTTTGTCAGTGGCAGCAGATCAGAAGAGCTGCCGGGCCCCTGTTGCCTGACGTGCCCAGAGACCATCGGGCACAGAAGGTGCAGGAAATGGGGTGGCTCAGGGAGTCAGCTCACTGATTTTCAAGCTGTCTTTGGCATGCATTAAAACAGCCCGGAGACTGTTTTAAACAGCTCCAGTTGGGAATAAGCCAAACGCAGTAGTATTCCGGCCAAGTCCCAGCACTCTCCTTTCTCCAGGGCCAGACAGGATTGATAGTATATTAGCAGGGCTGGTTGACTGCGTGCCAATGAAGGGTGTTATAATGCCAAGAGAAGTCTCAGCTGGTGAGATCTGAAGAGCTTCCAGGCTTTAGGCACTGCTGTATGAAGTTTCTCTGAAAAACAAGTCCTGAAAGTGTGAGGTTCTAGGTATCATGTTAAAAATGAGAAAAAGACAGCAGAAGCAAAAGAGAGCAAAGGGGAAGCACTTGGAAAGTTCAGAAATAATAAGCCTCACCACCTGGACAAAATATTTCCTGAATGAACTAGGAGAGCTTCTGAACATCTATGTAGTCACTTTGGAATGGCACTGACTTGGAAAGAAGACCAGTAAAGTCATCTAACAGCCATCCAAAGGATAGAAAAAAACGCGATAGGAGAGCTAAGCCTACTCAGGTTCTGCAGGTCCCCATAGTCTATTGGGTACTCTGTGGTGTCATATTTAAAACTAGATCCTCAAGCTCAAACCAGAATATGTCAAGCCAGAAAAGCAAATTCCTTGGAGATCTCAGAATTTAACAATATTTTTGTAGAATGCAGAAATGGATGTCCTGTCACAGCGGCCAAGTTCCATCCTAAACCTGCCTTGGACTTTGCAGTATGCCCAGGCCTACAGATCTTAGTTCCTTGCTTGTCTCTGTTCCCTTCCTTAGCCTTTTTATTGGAGAGCTATTATGTGCCTCTGCTCCTGAAACAAAAAATATGTGACTAGTATCCACTCCAAATATGCTGATAACCAGTTTGTGTTAGGCTTATATTTTGCTTAAATAATTATAAAGAGAAGAAGGGGAAACAATATTTTGTATAAGCAGCAATCATATCCCATATCTACTTTCATCTTGTTAAGCAAATACATTATTTTAGTCCCTTCTTTTAAAATAGGATCTCTGTTCTCTACTATCTGTCTTGCTTTTCTTTGCACCTGTGTCTATCTTTATGGAAATTTAAGATTTCAGCAATTAGATCTACTATTATCTACCTCTGCAGGTACTTCTGGACTCACAGGTTACTAGTATCTGAGCACTTGTAACCTTACAGTAATTGGCTATTATGTAATATGCCTGGGTTTAAGTTTAAATAATAAATGTGCAAAAATTGTGTGCTCTAAAACACAAATGTAGACTGCAAATGTTCATCTATCAGTGGGCAAGCCCTCTTCTACCACTGAGAAAAATTTCAACCCTGAAAGAACATCATATTTTTAACACATGTTGAGGCTTTGCAGGTGTCTGGCAATCCACTGAAATTCTGGCTGAAGTGCCAGACACGTAAAAGTTTAGCTATTCTTACTGCATAAAGATCAACCGTAGAGTTTGTGTGCACACAGCAGTGTGGTGCTTCCTGGAGCCATCCCACTTACTGTGCAGGTTAAGTTGCCACATCCAAGAAGTGTAGGAGAAATTTTTGCCTGTATGCAGAGTTCAATAGCATAAGTACTCTAAATCTGACTCGTTCCTGAGGCATCAAACGATACCATCACTTCTTTTAACACAAATAGAGCATCTATAAACACCCGCAAGGAACATGCCCACATGGATACATAAACTTTCCACCGAAGCCAGCAGTTGTCTGCATGGAGAAATGGTACAAGATTCAGAAGCTGTTCCTGAAGCCTAAATTTGGCAAAGTAGTTTATTGCCTTGATGTTTTTGCCACCTCAACTAGTTCCTATAGATTTCTTCAGTTTCTTTATTATTGGTTCAGCAGATTTAATTACTTGAACTTTTTTTCTGTAGTTTAGTGTATCTCTCATCACCATCGTCATCACCACCATGGTTATTATTACTGCTGTTATTACTATTATTTCAAAAGGGTGTTCCTTACCTCTTACCAGCCTTTAATTGCTACAGAGAGAGTGCACCTACGTGAGCTGGTGTTCCAGCTCTTCCTGGCAATGCCAGCACTGAACAGAGGGTGGAGGTTTTAAAAATCTGGAGCATGAAAAAGTAAGGGCTTTGAATCACATTGGCATGTTACATCCTCTAAAGGGCTTCTTCAAGGAACAGATTTTTAAGGACTATGCTAATTAACGGTGGCAATTGACATTAGAGGTAAATCATTCCATTTAATTCTGGATGAGAGCTTTCCTTTAAGAATACCTTCTGGTGAAGTGAAGACCATTATAAGCATTGGTATTATTTCATATATTTTTGGCCATTAATGGATCCCTTTTCCTACCAGGCAACTTTTCAAATAGATGTCCATTGCATTCCCACATTCTCTTTTAATTATCACTTTCTTCTTCCCCATACCAAATGGGAGTTAAACTGGGACCTGGTTCAGCCCCGAAGGATTTAGTAGCTTTGTGATATTTTACTGAATTTTTTTCTGAAAGCTTGGTGCAAATTGAAACCTCTGCCTCTAGGGAAAGAGATCTCTGAGCGGCTATCATGCTCCTTGGGTAATGTGGGAAGCTGAATCTCAGCTTTCTTTATGTCAGAGGATTGTTCTCACATTTTTGAGGTTTCATTTTCAAGTTCTGTGCTCCACTTTTTCACTTTCTTCATATATTGTTTGTTACTATGTGGGACTGACTTCAAGCTAGCAACCAGATCTTGAATCGGCCTGCATGGTTAACTGATGCTGTACATTTTATTAGACATGTCCCTGATAGTTTGCACACACATAAACCCTTAAGGAAACATCATACTCTGTAAGATGTCCTCCTCTATGACTCTCCTGTTCATTTTTCCTTGTAAATATGTCACTAACGGAGTGGTTCATTAGTATCTCCACAAAGATGTTCAATCATGCTTTAAAACTCCCAGACATAAAGAATCAACTTCTTCATTGCTTGCTTTCATGATTACTCAATCTCCCAAACTTCCATTTTGAGTCAATGCAGATTTAAGTTCCCTGCACTGCTGTTTTGTAATTCTTCAGTATTTTAAACTTGCTCAGGAACACATATGGTCTTCCCTTTACATTCCATTGGTAGGTGTGGCTCCTAACAGAACTTGTCAGGAATTCTTAGTAATTCGGTTGTTACCATTGCCTTTAAAAGCCCATGCATTTTCCCTGTTGACTTGACCCATACCTGGCAGGGAATGCAATAGTAATGTTACTGTGGGACTTTGTAGCACAGCAATAAGGTACCCTTTCAACACAGGAATGCTATGTGATGAGATGATGTTTTAGAATAGTTTAATAAATACCAGTTCTATGATTTTCATAATTTTTATCCCTTAATCAGAACTGTTCTTACAGCGTGGCCAGCAGGTCGAGGGAGGTGATTCTCCCCCTCTACTCTGCCCTGGTGAGACCCCACCTGGAGTACTGTGTCCAGTTCTGGAGCCCCCAACATAAGAAGGACATGGACCAGCTGGAGAAGGTCCAGAGGAGGGCCACAAAGATGATAAGAGGGCTGGAGCACCTCTCCTATGAAGAAAGGCTGAGAGAGTTGGGGCTGTTCAGCCTGGAGAAGAGGAGGCTCCGGGGAGACCTGATAGCGGTCTTCCAGTACCTCAAGGGGGCCTACAAGAAAGACGGGGAGAGACTGTTCAGTAGGGCCTGTTGTGATAGGACGAGGGGTAATGGTTTTAAAATAGAGGGAGGTAGATTTAGATTGGACATTAGGAAAAAATTTTTCACAATGCGAGTTGTAGAGCACTGGCCCAGGTTGCCCAGAGAGGTGGTGGTTGCCCCATCCCTGGAAACAGTCAAGGCCAGGCTGGATGAGGCTCTGAGCAACCTGATCTAGTGGGGGATGTCCCTGCTCCTTGCAGGGGGGTTGGACTAGATGACCTTTGAAGGTCCCTTCCAACCCTAACCATTCTATGATTCTATGATTCTATGATTCTATGATTCTATGATTCTATGATTCTATGTAGATGTCCAGGTCAGGCAGCTTGCTTTGTCTCCCTGGAAAAGATGAACCACTGGCAGCAAAATATCTTCCTTCCTCTTGCTCTATCTTCCTAGAAATGACAGTTCAAGGAGACCTCTGGAGGTCGTTGGTTGAACTTCCCACCCAGACTAGGACTATCACCAGCACCAGATCAAGTCAGCCATGACTTTAGGGAAGTCCAGAAAAGTTCTAAGGATTGGGATTCCGTATCCACCCTGGGTAACTACTTTTTTCCTCCCATCTGTTTCAAAAAGCTGTAGACTGCTCTTGAATCTCTCTTTTGCCTCCTCTCTGTCAGACTAAATAAGCCCAGTTCTCTCAAACCCTCCTTATAAGTCACTTGCCCTGGCCAGTAATAATCTTGGCAGTTCTCTGCAGCATCCCTTCCAATTTCTCTCCTTGAATTAGGGAGGTCCCAAACTGGACCCATTGTTCCAGATGTAGCCTCACTGGGACTAAGTAAAGGAAGATACTAATTTATTTCAATTTGCTGCCTTAATCAAGCCCATTATGCACTTTTGCTGTATTCCTGATGCCAATACACTGACTCATGCTCAGCCTGGTGTCCACGATAACTCCCAGGCCTTTTTCAGCATCTTCCATTCACATCAGTTGAATTCTACCTGCTGTGGTCATGCCACAGCTCAATTACTTCATAGCCATGTTTTTAGTCTTGTGAAATATAATATGATAACTTTTGCTTTTGTTGGAGACATTGCTTCCCTTAGCCTTCCCCTGCAATGTTTTTTTCTAATAGTCTCAGTTCCCTTATAGAGACTTTTATTTGCTCCTGCATAGCATTAAACAAAGTTGTCAGTCTTCAGATTCAAGGATCTTCATGACCTATCACCTACCCACCATCTCTTATTTACCACCTAGAAATGTACACTCTCAGCAGTTGCATGACATACTTTCAAAAGACACGTTTGTGCTTTTCATTTAGTGTTTTTCTTGAGTGGAAAGAGCTTCTTGCAAACCTCTGTGAAATTGTATAATGCATTTTTTTTCATGTGTATATACACCCATCTATAAAGATATAAAGATATTTAATATAATAGGAATCTCAGATCGATTGCACAAGCAGCTCATAAAATTTCTGTGATGCCTGTTGAAGATATTGGATTGGAAATATTGCACAGTTCTGAGTCTCACTCCTCTGTAACTCCTCAGTCTGCTCATATCTCAGTTTGGTTTCTTGTTTCATCCTGAGATGATAAACACTATAGTCAGAAGCTGATTTTCTTTCCTGTGTATATTTAGACACTGACTAATACAATTTAACCTGCTGCTTGAGCAGGTGTCCAGACATTATCATCATAATAATGATAATGTTAATAATAAACCTAAACAAGGCTAATTTTAGCAGACACCTGAGCTCGGCTTTCTGAAAATTAGTCATTCAAAATTCTAAATATCCAGCTTACAGTCTGTCTTTTTTTCTTTTGCCATATGTAAAACAGGGATAAAGTACTTATCTGCTTCCCTGGAGAGTAAATATATTAAACACTGCTTTTATATGCCACAATGACAAGTTCTTATAATTAAGAATGCAGATGAGATAGCCCCTCTCACATCAAGATACATAGACTAGTACTTTCTTCCAACTCTTCCTCTGCTGGGGTGGAGATATAAAAATTTACCCCTTTCTTCAGGAAGTTAAAAGAACAAACATCCACACAGAGTATTCCAGGTCCCTTCCAACCCTAACCATTCTATGATTCTATGATTCTATGATTTTTATTTTAGATAACTGCAAACAAGCCGAATGTAGCATATGTTGCATCAGGTTTTCCTGCTCTAAGAAATACCCTTTGACAGGAACACATTCCTCCACCACACAGTGACGATGGGCTCTTCCTGGCGTGGCCAGGCTGCAGCTCTGCAGCAGGCATAGCCACAGTTGCGCTGAAAGGCTCAAGTCCACCTCCTACCTCGACTGCCTTTTTCTCCAGAAAAGGCAGATTCCACATTGTGATATATATAATACTTTTGAAGCAAACATGCAGCCTAAAGGGGACAGGAACATGCTAGAAACAGATCCCATGAGCAGTCAAGAAAGCTAGAAGGGTGAAAGTAGGTAAATTTAGCAGAGGTTGTCATAAAATACCAGCTTAACTCTTTTGAAGTTCTTCTTATCCAAAGATTTCTTAATATTTTTAGACCAAAACGGAGCCTTGAAAGACCTTTGTAAAATAAATAAACTCTAGAGATGGAAATAAAATACAAAATTTTACCTTAAAGAAAAATTTGATATTTCAATATTTGTTCTCATCTTGAAAAGTGAGCTGAAACAAAAATAAAAATTTCTCAAAGAACAGAAAGTTAAAAAAAAATCACAATTTGTAAATGTGTGATGTCCTGCCACATTTCCTTGCCTGCTTTCAGAAGAAAAGTCTTGTGCAGTCAGAAAATCAGTCTGCTCCTCCATCCGTCTTTCCTTCCTCCTCCCCAAAGCAGTTTTGAATCCTTTAGCTAATACAACCAAAGATTTCAGAGACTTTAAGTACCTATAGGTTTAATTCAGAGTTACAGGCAGAATTTAAATTAATACCCCACTGAGAAAATGAACTGCAGCATGATCTCTGCAGTTATCTGTTTCTTTGGCATCCTCTAGTTAATCAGACACTGGTCCTCACTGGCCAGGCAGCATGAGCCTGTTTCAAAAGTCATGGTGGGATGTATGTTTTACAACATAGACATTAAATTAATAATCACAGGTGAAAGATAAAAGTGTGCATATTTGGCTAAATTATGGAGTGAGGAAGGTGTTAAGGATTTTTTGAGGCAAAGGATTTTTTGAGGCAAAGGATTTAAGAAACAGATCTCTAGAAAATGGCACTTTTTTGTTCTGTGTCCCATAAGCAGTTTGTTTTCTATTGTATTTTACAATCTGTAAAACTGAATTAATATTGAAATGAATTTACTGAATTAAAACATTAAATTTCTGTTTAACTGATCCAAAATGTTTCATTTCAGCCATATTTGCACTTTAATTTGGGTTGCCTGTTGACTCTGTCTTCCACGCAAGATTAACATAGCAGCTACCCAACGTATTGCAGCACTCCTCTGTACGCAGCACGATGGAGGACAGTGCCGCGTGGCCTGACACCATTTCTCTCTGCATTTGAGGTGTAATCCATCCAGCCTACCAGGCCCACAACACCGCAGAAGGACACAAATTGAGTTGCCTGTAGGCAATAACATAGTATACAGTTTGAAGACCCACGGACTCAAAATGATGCATTTTGTCAGTCCAAGAGATGGACACATTCCTCTTAAAGTCAAATCCTTTCAAGTAACAGCAATGTCGTGTCTCCCACCAATCTTTTAATTACAAAAAGCTGCATTTTTATAAAAAGAAAATAAAAATTCCAGCTGTAAACTCTCTCCTAGCCCTAATCAGGAGACTGAATCTACTCGGTAGGTGAGTTAACTGAGGCTGTAATCATACCCTGATTTCACTCTCATTGATGCAAAGTGAAAGTGACTCCATTAGAATCAATAGAGTTACATCAGCATAAAGCACCTTTAAAAGATGTTGGAACTGGGCCCAAAAAGAGCTTACTTGCTGCTAGCCTAGAAGCTGCTGATAGATCAGGATTGCAATCAGGGAACCCAGTCTCACAAGCTATTACTTTAACCACTGATCCACAACAGAACTCTCCGGGTCTATTTCCTTTATTATAATTATGAAGTATCTACATCTAAGCATCTACCTCCTGCGTAAAGAAGATAATTCCTTTTCAATCACAGTGTTTAAAGTCTTCTTCCAGTTTCTTGTTGCAGAAAGTTGTTTCACAGATTTTTTTTTTTCCTGAAACCACCAACCGAAGGACACAGATGTTCTGTTGCATTATTTGGTGTGTAACATTTGGGAAAGCAGAAGCACGGTAACAATGCTTTGCACGTGCTCAGGAAGTAAAAGGTGATATTACAAAGTTTTGGGAAGCTAAAAATGAGCAGTGTAAAGCATGAGAAAGCAGCTGTAACTGTCACTTTAACATCAGTTTAACATCACTTTAGCATGTTGTAGGATTTACTGTGATGATAGATTATCTCAGCAGCTCTCTTTAAAGGTTTCGCTGTGCACTCATCCTATGTGTTGCTCTATCCCACCAGTTACAGCACCCCTAAAAAAGGGAAGATCTCCACCCTAATCTCTTCTCCAAAAAGTTGCATTGTCACCAATGACTGGAGCAAAACGCATAGCATGAGAGCAGCTAACATCCAGGGTGTACCTAGCCATGTGCTTGCTCTCTTAAAAAAAATTCAAGTAATGCCAATTATAACTGCAAAGAAATATCAACATACTTAATGTTGCTTTGTTTAGAGATTATTTATTAAATTAATAGGACTACAATTATTTTTTTTCTTAAAGAACCAATGCTATAATTACAGCTAGCCTAGAACCAGTGCAGGAGCAAATCTTCAAAGCTCATTTTTATGAGCGACTGAAAAACTTCAGGTGTACTAGGGATAAATTAACAGTTTCTGGCAGTCGTTGTCAATCTTGGATAAAGCAGAACCTGCCTTAAGCATGATTCAGACAGACGAGGAATTACATAAAGTATCCAGAACTGTAAAACAGAATTTTACTCCTTTAAAAAGGAAGTAGTGTGCTCTTGCATATACTTGTGGTTAAGCAGGTTGTTCGGCATCTGTTGATGTGTTTGTTCTTCCCTGCTATAGAAAACTACACTAACATCTCTAGGGCTGTGTGCGAAAGCATTAGAAAGCAGCTCCATAAGTGCAGCATTTTCCTCTCCTAAGGCAGGGTCCATAGTTTACTGACTGAGACAACTACTCCGCACTTCACAGGAGGCCCTTAAACTGGCTCCAGATAATCACAGGCAGATAGTCTCTCTTCTGAAAAGGTAGTAGTCATCCACAAAAAAAAATCACTTGGAGTTTCGGGGAGTGCTTTAAATTATTACATTCCACACCGAGTCTGTTATTATTTCTTCTCATCTGGCTTCAAGGTTTATATGCAGTTAAAAAAACCTTTGTCCTTTGCAAGCAACCTATTTTTGCCAGTAATTCACTCTGCTACTCTGACCTTATTTGCTGATGGCATAATTTGTCTTGCAACCCCACATAAACACACTACATCAATAACATTTTCGCAAGGCTATTTTCCCCTGAACCACACAAGAGTAAATTTGTTATTTTTCTTTTCAGCGACAGACAATATTATAAATTTCCTTGTAAAGTTCTAATGTAAAGCAGGCATGCAGACAAGCTTTGTTTTATTTTTATTTCTGTTTTTAAGATGAAGACAAGGTGGTAAACTAGAGCTAAAGTTTGGAGCCTTTTTTTTAAAATCTACAGTTGGACATGACCTTTTCCATTCTCATTGAGTTTGCACAAAGGAATAATTTCCAAAGCAGTGTGGGAAGGAACAATTAAAGTTAAATGTTAATTTTCAAAAATAAGACCCAGCTTGCCTTCTAGTTTCTGAATTGCCCCTGGAATACAATTCAGGTTCAGCCTCCTGGGGAAAGGTATTGGAAAGAAACCACTGGCATGGCAAACAAGAGGAAGAATAATATCTTGTGAAATCAAACTGGTCTTTCTAAAAGGCCATGGCCCCTAAAGGGGACCTACAGGAAAGACAGGGAGAGACTCTTCAGTAGGGCCTGTTGTGACAGGACTAGGGATAATGGTTTCAAAATAGAGGGAGGTAGATTTAGATTAGATATTAGGAAGAATTTTTTTTTACAATGAGGGTGGTAGAACACTGGAACAGGTTGCCCAGAGAGGTGATGGATGCCCCATCCCTGGAAACATTCAAGGCCAGGGAGGCTCAAGGCTCTGAGCAACCTGATCTGGTTGGAGATGTCCCTGCTCCTTGCAGGGGGATTGGATTAGATGACCTTTAAAGATCCCTTTCAACCAAAACCATTCTATGATTCTATGATTAACGCAGAAGTATTCTCCTTCAAAGCTGCATTTGCTGGTATTTTCTTTGTTGTAGACTTGTACACTGCAGAATTTATGACAGTTCAAACCATAAGTGTGGCATGCGCTAACACCTGCATAAAGTGCAACAGCCAGAGTTGAAGTAAAAAGTCTTATGAAACAAGCATCCAGTCTTGCCTTTACAGTTTCTAATAATGGAAACTTCACCACAAAAGTTACAAAGTTATTCCACATATTAATCGTGTTCATTGTTAATTTTGCTTTTTTACTGCTGAATTTAAGTCACCTTGGCTTTCCAATACTGATTTTGTTTTGCCTTAGTATTCTGGATTGAAAGGATGTCTATTGAATTTCTATGGTTCACACAGATATTTAGAGACATCATCAAGTCACCCTGTAGTCTTCTCCTTGAAAAGACAGAGTACCTCCTGTCTCCAGGACACCACACTGCTATCCAGGTTTTAGTCTTTCCCCCTGCCCCCCTCTCAATCCTTTCCAGGTTTTCAGCATCTCTCTTAACACATTAATACCAGAAATGGACAAATTATTCCACGAATGGGTTCATTATTGTCAAATGCGGATCTATTATAATCTCACAACTCCTACTCACTATTCCATATTTCTATCCATTATTCCTTTTGACTGCAGTGTCACCTGGGATCTCATTATTAGTTGATTATCCACCATGGCCCTAAGTACTTTTCAGAGTCACTATTTCCCAGGTTAGCAAACCCATACTATTATTGTAGCTTACATTCTCTATTCCTATATACGTGGTGCTTGGCCATATTGAAATAGATATTGTTTCCCTGCAACCAAACTCTCTATGATTCTATATTATTTCTCATTAACCATTCTCCCTCCTTTCATGTCACCAACAGATTTTTCACAGTGATAATATAATCTTCCCAGTCATTCTTAGAAATTCTAAACAGCATAGAGTAAGAAGGTTCTCTGATAAACATAGGGGAAACATGGCTACTCGGATACAATGCCATACTAGTAATTATGTTTTCAGACCTATAGTTTAAGCAGTTTTTAATATAATGTGATTATTATTGGTCATGAGCTTTTTATTTTTTTCAGAGGTTTTGTCATTTGAATTTATGAAACAGGATCTCCTATGATACCAGGTGAAATGTCTTGTAGTATTCCAATACATTACATAAACAATATTTCTCTATCAAACAAACCAACAAAAAACAACATCTAAGTATGATGACAAAAGTAATTTTCTATAAGACATATCAATTAGCTGTTTGTTCGGGGTTGTTGGTTTTTTTGTAATTTGTTTATTAGTTCAGTTCTGTATCTGTCATTCAATTACTTTGTATAGGTTCACTGTAGTATAGTATTTTTTTCTGATTTGGATTTACATCTTTCCCTTTTATAAGGAAAGAGCTGTACTTAGAAGATCTGTTCCATTCTAAGTGATATTTTGCTTCTCTTTTACTTCTGAGCTAATGTGTTGATTATATAGAATTACTACTATTTTAATATAAATCTTACAATAATGCTAAATATACCTAACCCAGCTATTCTACTGGTCTTGTGAGAAAAAGTATTTGCTTTTGCCTTTTCATTGTTTTGTCTTAAAAAAAATACCTTAAAACCTAGTTGTATAAATTAACTCTGAAAAATGACTGCTAAGACGAAAATGAAATATTGAAAGAACCAAAATCCAAAACAAAACAAGCTATAAATTCTGTAATATTTTTAGATGAGATGTTTATATCTAGGAAAAAATTTGTACCTATGAAAACAGATTTTTCTGCCAGAAAAGAGTGATTAGAGCAAATTACTTTCAGAATTCTAAATACCTCAGTATTTAATCCATATTCATACCTCATTAACTGAATCTAATTATTCCTAATGCTAAAGGAATTCCTAATTAAAAAAGTACTTATTAATGAGTTGATCACATTGTTAATGATTCTGATAATTCTGTACAATTTCACCTAGAAAAACTTTTTTAGAACATTTAGTCATTTTAGCATCTTGACACTTCATGTTATTATTAATTCCCTGTCCAAACACTGAGATGCCCTATTCCCTCCAACAAGGTCTGTTGAGAAACAAAGAGTTTCATTCGTTTCCTCAAGTAACTGGGACTCTTGATTAAACATCCCTGTTCTCCACACAAGAAAGGCATTCAGGATTTTGGTATTTTTTTTTTCTATCTAAACCAATCTTTCTCTTTAGAAGCAGTACAGTGAGGGCGGAATTAATTTCACATAACTGTATGCATCCCCTTTATAGATGTTTCCATCTGAGATTGCTGCCCTGACTTCCATTTATAGTCGGTGAGGTGCTTTTAGGGCACAATTCATCTGACTGAGTTCAGATGTCTGTTTTAGAGGAGATGAATTGCACTTTAGCAGGGTCTGGTTTTCTCACTGATGGGAAAGGCAATCTGGGGTTACTGGCTCATACGCAGCTGTATCCACTGCACATATCTCACATTAGGTGAGGTGTTTTGCAGCATGGCTTATACCAAGACCTACAACTACATATAGTGATGTATTTTTGGATCTCCTTAGCTTGGGAATGTCTCTCTGGCATATTGAGAAGGAAGGGTGAGCTTACCTACTGAAATCCAATAAGAGTTTAATTAACATTGAAAAACAGTATTTCATGTTACTTTTTTCCCTAAGTGTACCTATATAATAAACATATTATTTGCGTGGGGAAACCGTAAGGATACCCATTATCCTTAAAATCCCTTGTGTTGCCCAACTGTTGAAAGAGAGATATAATGCGATTAAGAATCATCCTTAAGGTGGAAAAAAAAAAAGCTAGTTTACACCAAGCCATTTCCCTTTAATGAATATATTCTAAAGAATATTAAAAAACAGTAACTGTGATGTAAGACTGTGGAAGATTTCTCAGGGTAGAAGACTATTACAGATGGACCTGGAAGTTGAAAGTACACAAATTCAAAGCAGAAACAAATAAAATATATTTAACATGGAACTGAATTTATAATTTTAACAATGCTGTGCCCAAATTTGATTTAAAGGTTATACTCTGGTATAATGAGAAGTAACTCAATGAAGATATTACTAGCTTGATTTCTATGGCCTGTTTATGCAGATTATAGTGGGTAACCATACAATGGTGTCTTTCTTATGCAAAGTTCTATTCTTACAGAGGTCTCTGACAGAACACCCATAGTGTTCATTAGGAGCAGAATCGCAGTATTAGTCTCTATTATGCTGTACCTAAATGTCTCATAATATCTGGTTTCTCAGCCTCTGTGAGTTTTTCCAGGGTGTTTATAGTTAATAGATGGATTTATTTTATTTTTTGAGCTAATTTTGTAAGCTGATATCTGGAGAGGGTACTAGAATGTGAATACAACGAAATTGATAATGCCACAGAAACTGAGTTGAAAGGAAAAATAAGAACTACAGAATAATATACACCACTTATTGCATTCAGTCATCTTACAGCATTATTTAAAATGGAACAGACTGCATATAATCTGAGCAACTTAAAATTCATCTTTTAATTTTCTGTCCATTTACTGAATGCACAAGTTGCTGAAGTGGACACTTCTGGAATGACCTAAGACCTATGTTCATAATTAAAAAACAGTATAGATTTCTGTGATTTTTTTGAATATCCATCATTTTAGATGAAGAGGGAATTAGGACACATTAGCATACAGCATAGCATGTGTTTGTTTCTGCCTGTCATGTTGATTGGTATTTGTCTTCAAGCCCACATGGAGATGGCTTCTCTTTTTGAGCAGAACACAAATGTTTTCTGTTATATTAAATATCATCAGGTGTCCGGGGCTCCACTGAACAGTCAGTTTTACAGCTCTCTGTGAGGAACAGGTTTTGCTAGAAAAGCAAAAGAATTCCTACTTTCTTTATGTAAGTTTTTTGAAAAAAAAAAAGTTTTTGTCTTATTTTTCTTTCTTTTTTTTTTTTTCAGTATATGTATTCAAAATTCTACCATAATGGAAATGTCAGGATTTTCTGAATTACGATAGAATAACAATAAGCTCCATCCATTTCTAGTGAAGACAGCTGGTTTATTTCTGTGTAGGCACGGAAAGTGGATTCTCTATTAGCGGAGTATTCATAGTACTATTTGAATAGTATTTTTCTAAGTTCTTCATTATACCACGTATTTCAAGCCTTCCTTACGAGGGAAGGGGCGGGTGGGGGGGAAGAGAAGGGGAAAAAAATAAACACAATAATTCCCTTTTGTGATTCAGTGTAGTATTTATAATGCCATTTGAACAGGCTTTCTCCAAGTTGTGCATTGCTTACATATGTTGCAAACTTTCCTACCCATGAAAAGAAAAACAGATTCATTTCTTTTTCACCTTGACTTTCAAAGTAGTGGGGAGTGTCCTTGAAATGCAGGATCAGCTCCTCTTTTTCTTTGTTTATGAATTACTGTTCCACATGGGAGCAATTTAAACAAGTCCTGATTGGACTGTAATCCAGAAAGAATTAAACCATGACTCCTACCCTGACTTGTGTTGCATTAGGAAAAAAAAGTCTGAACTCAAAATAGCCAACCTGATTTTCAATTGACTGTATTTTTAAAACATTAATTTCTTTCTGTTCCAATATGGGAGAAGCCATGCTGAAAAGCTATCGTGTTTGCATGCTGGTAGGACTGACACAGGGTTCTCTGGTAGGTGATAACTGATGAGTAATATCAACAAAAAAAACTGAAAGGGGATTATAAAATACATAAAAAAGATGAACCAATGCAAAAACAATTGTATAAAAGCCAAGATTTTAAACATGTGTCATTCCCACTCCTTTCACAGCATCACAGGGTCATAGGAGGGACAGTTGGAAGGGACCTGTGGACGTTATCTCCAAGCTCAGAGAAGACCATGGCCAGCACTAGGCTGGGGCAACCAGGACTTTGCATGACCCTTTTACTTCATCCAAGTTCAGATGTGGGCAAATGTTCTGGACTCCAGAATGGCCACATTGCCTTCTTTAGTCTGATGATTAAAGAGCAATTTTTTTTTTAAAAAAAAAAAGCCCCGTGGGTGATTTTTACCTGCTTGTACTAAATGTCATTACACTTTTTTTTAAGGGGGAGTCAGGGGGGAAGAAGAAAGAGCTACTGAATTTCTAGGTAGTAGAAAGGACTGTAGGGGCTGCCTCATCTAATATCTGATTCATCTGGTTTGTTAATCTCTGCATTATGCCAGTGACTGAGAAGAATTTAGCTCTTATTCAGCACTCCATTAGTAACGATTATATCTTTTTCTGCATAATGGCTTATAAGCTTTGTTGCTATGTAGGTATTTTAAGTCAGTGTCGCCTAACCAGCTATAAAATAATGAGGTGTACTAATGTATTGGGTCTGTGTGGCAAGGGTTTGGTAGCAGGGGGGCTACAGGGGTGGCTTCTGTGAGAAGCTGCTAGAAACTTCCCCTATGTCTGACGAAGCCAGCCGGCTCCAAGATGGACCCGCTGCTGGACAAGGCTGAGCACATCAGTGGCAGGAGTAGTACCTCTGGGATAACAGATTTAAGAAGGTGGGGGTTAAACCCAAAGCTACTGCATCAGAAGAGAGGAGGAGGATGAGGAGTTGCTCCAGATGACGGAGCAGAGATTCCCCTGCAGCCCGGGGTGCTGCCCATGGTGAAGCAAGCTGTCCCCCTGCAGCCCATGGAGGCCCACGGAGGAGCAGAGATCCACCTGCAGCCCGGGGAGGACCCCACGCCATGGCAGGTGGATGGCCAAAGGAGGCTGTGGCCCATGGAGGGCCTGTACTGGGGCAGGCTCCTGGCAGGACCTGTGGACCCATGGAAAGAAGAGCTCATGGTGGAGCAGCTTTTCTGGTAGGACTTGTGACCCTGTGGGGGACCCATGCTGGAGTAGTTTGTGAAGAACTGCAACCTATGGGAAAGATTTATGTTGGAGAAGTCTATGGATGACTCTCTCCCATGGGAGGGACCCCACTCTGGAGCAGGGGAAGAGTGTGAGGAGGAAGGAGCAGCAGAGACAACGTGTGATGCTTCCTTCCCCACTGCTTGGGGGAAGGAGGTACAGAAATCAGGCATGAGGTTGAGCCCAGGAAGAAGGGAGGGGTGGGGAGGAAGGTGTTTTAAGATTTAATTTTTATTTCTCATTATCCCACTCTGATTTGATTGGTAATAAATTAAACTAATTTCCCTAAGTCAAATATGTTTTGCCCGTGACAGTAATTGGTGAGTGATCTCTCCCTGTCCTTATCTTGACCCACAAGCCTTTCATTGTATTTTCTCTCCCCTGTCCAGCGGGAGAGGGGGAGTGACAGAGCAGCTTTGGTGGGCACCTGGCATCCAGCCAAGGTCAGCCCTCTACAGTCCTTTTTGGCATCCCACCCACACAAACTCAATACAACCGCATAGAATCTATTCCAATTTTGCGTTAATTACTGTGCAATAAGAAACTGAAAAACATTTAGAGTGTTCTCTGCAATAACCAACATTATTTCCTTTCAGATTCCACTTATTAGAGTGTTTTCCCTAAAATCTAAGATATAAAGTTAAGCTCTTCTGAAATGTATCCTTGATTCAATATAACTAATTATGGGAGATCTTGGAAGTGGTTGAGACTGTAATGGAGTGCTAAAGAGCATAATGCAAAACACAGAGTATTTCAGAGTTCATTTCCAGAGGAACTCCTCATAAAGCCTTACATACATGGAGAGCTGCCTGTATCACTTTCCCCCCCCCAGTCATAAATCTGAGCCTGTGCAAATTTGAATCTAGTTTTACAATTTAAAAAATATTTTAACGAGGACTAGCAGAGCCGAATGAATTTGCTATGAAGGTGGGTTTTGCATGAATGCAAAAATGTCATGCTATTACTGATGAAATCGCCATTTTATTACTGATGGATGGTCTGTGGGAATAATTTATTGTTTTTCTTTTGAAACTCCTTATATGCCTGGTTCAGAGCAGGCCTTGTGGATGTTTCACCAGCAGTTCCAATTTTCTTGGTGCATGACTCAGGGACAAATACTAGCTGTGTGGCACAAGCCAACTGTAGAAAAACACAGTCTAAGAATGTTTTAAGAACCCCATCTGAGGCAAAAGTGGCCATCGTGGGGCCTGTGAAAGGCACTGTAGTTATGTTTAATGACACAATTAACACCTTACTTCTGATACAATTCAGTGAGCCACAGATACAACTTATGCAAAAAAAAAAACAAAACCTGCTCCTTCAGTAATTTGCAAATCCCAGAAGACTATCATTCTGTCAGCCACGGCTGCTCTGTTAAACAACCTTCCAAGTAATCAACTGTAGGAAACCTGAAAGATATGTTATGATGCTATGTATTAATTTACCAAGTTCATTAATAAGCTTTAAATAAACAAAGTTATCAAGCTAATTAGCATTCAGGGGAAAATGATGTTCTTTGAATCTCTGAAGTTCTGAGACTAGTTAAAATTCTCTCAGACAAAATAAAATAAGCACATTCAAACAATAGTGAATATTGTAGAAGGAGGTACAGCCCAGCAGTCTAGAAAGCAGAAAACCAGTGTTAACTAATTGACCTAAGATTTCTGTAACAGTCTTTAAAAGAGTCAAAAAGAGCTCGATTTTTCTAAAGTTGTTACAAAAATGGAGCTACAGACAGAGCCTTGGTAGGCATTTTTTAAGCTGCTTTGGTCTCTGAAATCAATGGTCATTATCAACTTAAACCAGTGTAGTAGTTTCTGAAACTGCGTTCAAGCTTTCAGATGAATGATCTACCTTCAGATACCTTGAAAACATCAGCCTCCCCTTGCTTTTCTAGATCCTTACAGGTGTAGATGCACAGAATTGCAACAGAAATGCAGCTATCTGTGTCAGAGGATCTTGGGTTTCTGATCCTCCTTTATTAGCTGAGTATAATAGTACTATTCTTTTCTTCTCCAGTGTTGCCATGATAAGTATTTCAAAGGGTTTTGAGGCCCTGAGGTATTATAGACATTGTGTATACAGTTAGAATAGATAAAAATATGCATATAAACAGTAACTTGTTTATAAAGTACACTGCAATCCCTAAATACTCTACTAAACATTTGTTTGAGAAATATAAAAAAATGTATTACACCTATATTTTACTTGTCAATTTGTGTAGCCACATTGAAACTAAGGAACTCAACTTTTCTGCTAAACTAAAGAAAAAAAAAAGATTACTCTAATAATTTTCTGCATTACTATATAAACACAAAAAATGAAAAAAAAATTAGTTGTTCCATGCACATAACAGCTGTGACTGCTGAGAAAGGATGCACCACTGAAAGCGGGTAGTGGACATGGGGAGAAATTGGCACAGGAGGAAGAAGAGTGAAGGGAAACTAGAGCTTCCTAGGAGAGGTGCTGTCACGTAAGAGCTCATAGTCGTGGAATTACTTTCTTGCGCTGAGTAGCAGTGTAATGGTATTAAGAACCTGTAAGTGTGGTGTAATCTTTCTTGGATTTCTTATATGGGATATCTACTCTCTTAGTGCCATCTGTGGGCAGACAGCACTACCTCAATGCTATGCTCTTGGGGGTCTCCTGGGATCTCTGCATTCCTATTAAAGCCCCTGTGAAAGGCAATTAAAAAGCAAACCTATTGGCACTAGACTGAACTTTACTGTAAGGGTACCCATACCCCTGCTGGAAAAACGAGCAAGATGCTGAAAACTGAAAGGTGTTGAAGATCATTTCTCTAGAGAGAGGGGAGTCATCAATAATCTTCTCATTTATTTTCTGACTTAAATACTCTCTTGTCTCTAGGCACCCGTTACTTGCATTACAACATGGATCACATCCCTGCTAGGCTCTTATTTATTTACATTAATGATGGCTTAGGATTCTCTGCTTGGTCAGGCTTTCAAAACAGTCTTACAAGAGAGCTTAACAATTTTTATCCTGACCTTACACCGACAAGCGGCTCTCCTCCTAATCCACATTGGTGTGTGTGTTTTATGTCCTCCTAAGCAGTCTGTAATGGGCAGTCACCCTCACAACTAACGGGATTCACAGCTTTGCTTCAGAGGTGCCCTCTTCAATCCCTGGTTGTAACTTGATGATTGTTGCACTGGGGCATGTCTCCTCCTCTTCCTTTCCTTGCCTTTCCCTTCCTTCTTTCTATTGTATGCAAATGTCATAGTAATAAAGGATGCTTACCCGCTGAAATCCCTAGAGAACACATTTCAGGAAAAAGGGCTGCATTAACAGGGCTACATCATAGATTAAATATAATTGACATTATAAAAGAAAAGAAAACAGAAATTATGTATTTTTCAATATATCGTAAATCATTAAACTGATTCTTGTGCATACACCTTCCCAAAAGTGACTAGACTCCTTCTCATGTTTTCTTGCTCCCTAAATCAAGCAATACTCAGTAAATAGGACTAGGATCTCTGATGTGAGAACTCTTTGAAGTTGCCCGAAGTCAACTAGATTCTGTTTCTTCCTAACTCCTAAAGGAAATAAAATGGTGGAACAACTTCTCAGATTACAATACAATTTCTGTGAAATAACCCAGGGGAGACATTCCCCGAGGTGTCTGAATGACACCATCTGAGGCACTCAACATGCTCCACACTGCCGGTGTGCCCTCAGATCTCATACCTTGTCAAGCACCGGTGGTACCCAGAGAGATGAGAATAAGCCCATCATAATTTAGATGCACCATTGACAAGAGTCCCTGACTCTATCAGCCTGCAAGCAGATGTAAAGGGAGAAGTGAAAGCAGGCAAATCTCTTATACGTTCGCAGAGAGTTTCAGAATTGTTTTTCCATCCAACAATATTTCCTTAAGATTATATGTAAAGGCCCAGGTTCTTCTTCGCCTTGAAATTTGTTGTCCTTCAGAGCAATTTGTACCACTTAAGAAACATCAGTAACTTCAAAACTAGTAATCTTCCATCTAACGTTTGTGCCATCTCCATTTAGCCGTGAAGATTCCCAGCAATGAAATGGGAATCAGTCATGCAGTTGTTAGAGGTTAGACATAAAAAAACTTCTAAAAAAAGAATAATCTTCTTTTAATGAGCCTGTACATCAAAGAAAAGGCCACAACTGTGTTCAGATATGCACAGTGGAAGCTGGTTTCTGAGCAGACTGCCATAACGACCAAGTGCATTCCTTCTGTTGAGCTCGGTCCATAATTCAGGCTGCTACTTGTGGGATTGTATCCCTCCAGAAAAGCAGTATCACAGAATTTAAAAGCAGAGGCTTATACACAGAGTAGTTGTAAAGCAGTAACAGTGAATCAATCTAGGACTTCATTTCAGCATTTTGAAAAGATAGACACTGGCAGTATCTAAATGGCATAGCACAATGTAGAGCTGGTAATAGACCAGATGCTGCTACTTCTTACCCTTCAGCTATGCTTCTTTAAATTTTATTAGAACATAATAAGCTCAGCTAAAAATATGCTTTAATATGTCTGCATTAGTTAACAGCCTGGTAGGAATTCTAATTACTGTTGAGTTTATCATGGAGTACTAAAATATTCCCTTTCTTTAAATTTCTAGAGACCACTTAAGCTGTAGATTGTTAGCTGTATAAATATTTGTTGATATTTAAGATACATAATTTGTTTCCCCAAAAAAGCTGAGTAGCCATTTCTTAAGTACTGTTCAAATGCTGCTATTTTAGTGAAATCTATACCACTTAGCCAGTTAGAGTTGATGCAATTCCAGTGGGTAGATGAAGAGTTGGGAATTTTGAAAGATAGCTCTAATAATGCTTTTTAAAGTTATTCTGGGATATTCACTTAAATAATGTGACTTTAAAAAAATAACAAACAACTTGTTGTAAAATATAAGAGGTAGGATTTATAATTGACTAAACAATATAAAAATATCAGTTGCAATGATTGCTCATTCAGGTTTTTTCCCTCATAAGACACAGTGTTACACCTGATATTTTCATTTTTTCCTATGCAGATGCTGTAGGAATTCAGTCAGCTATTATTGGTCAGGATTAGATCAGGAACAGAGAAATCATCCTAGTTTGCATCTGGCTGACAAGGTAGGCACTCTTTTTGTCTTGTGTAGTTCAACACATTTCACAGAAAAAAAAAAAGTGACCATCAGGTGTAATTTCATTATAAATAATATTTCAATTAAGCATCATAAATAGATTAACATAACTGAAAATCACTCTTAGTGATTTTTTTCTCTAATGCTTGTGGAGTTTTCCTTTTTCTTTCAGCCTGGTTTTATCATTCTGTACTCAGTTAATAAAGATTAATTCAAAATACTATATATAAATTAATTTTATTTTTTTTTTTCAAGTCATACCCTTCCTTTGATGAGTGCTACTACCTTATTCTCCTAACCTTTACATTAGCTGCCGAGTTCCAGTGATCTTCGGTGTGGTCAGAGTCACTGTGGCCATCATCTATGGGTTACCTTTCTCTCTTCTACCTTGAAATGTGTAAAATAAAACTTGTGAGTTGATGTGAGGGGAAAAAAAAAAAACCAAAAACAACAGACCCCCCCCCCCCGACTTCCCAGGATTTCATCACGAACAGTAGTCTGTATTGCATTTTAATATACTCTTTTAATATAAATGTTACTTGCCAGATATCTGAGTCTTTAATGTAGAAATAATAGTAGTCTAACTCTGACTTCTTAGATTATTTGCTATATTATCGTACGTTCACTCTCTGATCGCTGACCCCAGTAGCCCTCTCCAGATCAAAAATTATATTTTCCGTTCTTTTACATTGTGTCTGTAAAAATATCAAAAAATGACCTTTAAAAAAATGTTATCATATATGTCCTCTGCAAAGAGAAACCTTTGCAAAAAAAACCCCAAAACACTTGAAAACAAAACCAAAGCAAAATCCCCCAAAACTGAGTAGAATTCTTACTTATTAGCCCTCCAACATGCTAGGTTTCCAATCCTAGCTGTTTTCCCCCTTCTGGGCTTTCTCCTCTTCTGAGTGAAGGTACATTAACTTTTTCTTAGTCTTTCCCTCCATGTTAGCAAAGTTTTCTTCCTCCATTTCCATGCTATCAACTTTCTTCTGTTAGCAAGACCTGATGTCTTGCTCCTTTTGTGATAAATAGCAAAATTCACCAAAGACAAAAATGGATTGTGACATGAGTGGGGGTGAATTACCAAAGGGAGGGAGAGAAGAAAAAATATCACCAAATATTCCTCTAATGAAACTTGTCATTTCCTAATGAAAGGAGTTGAAGGAATTTCTCATTAAAAACTGTTTGCTTTATGAATGCACATATGAACTATTATTTAGGGACAAAAGCTTCTCCTCTGAATCTCACTTTTTATACTCAATGTTTAATTGCAATGTGTTCAGCTTCCTTACTGTGATCTGCCACCACTTACTTGTTTCTTCTCTTCTTTTGATGTTCAGTTTTAATTCTCCCCTCACCGAAGTCCTCATTCACTTGATTGGTCTTTAGTTAATGTTTTCACCATATTGCTGAGCTCTTTCTTTTTTCTTCCCAACTTTTTCTTTTCTTTTTTTTTTCCTTTTTTTTCTTCTAGTCCTCTGCAAAGCTCTATTTTTCATCTCTTCTTTTATTCTATGTTTTCTTCTGGGAAATATCATTAAATGTAAATTTACCTCCCACTGTGCTGAGAAATGACAGACTCAGGTTTATGCCCGTTTGCCTAGATAAAATCCCACTCTGTCTCTCCAGACTACGTCTGTAATGGCCACTTCAAGATCAACATGACTAGAGCAGAGTTCTCCATGTTTCTTCAAAAGCTATCTTGATACCACCTTTCTTGACTGATGGAGATTATTTAAAGTACCTTTGTGTACTTCTCATCATCAACTACATGATGTATAATGATTCACAGCACCTCAGCCAAAGGGAGTAAACTTCTCAAAATATGCCAACTTAATAATTTAATGCATCAGGATATTCACAATGGACATTTGAAACAAATCAAGATACTGGTCTGGAGTAGCTAACCTCAGTGCGACCCAACTGACAAAATAACATTACAAAAAAAAAAAAAAGGACAGGTGGAAGGGCAAAAGAAAGGTCTGGTTTTTTTGTAGCTTTTAATGTTTTTAATTGATGTGAGTTTCAGTGAAACATGGCAATATTTTCTTCCCTAAATATTTTCAGGTGCATTTATGCTAAAATACTGTGTACTAATTTATTCCGTTATGGGCATGATCACCTAATTGTAAAGGCTAATGGCAGTTTACAAATTGGGAATCAAGTCTTCCTTAGACAGTTCTCAACTAATAGGAATTCTACAAACATATTTATGGTAAAATTTTGCAGAGTGCTTAATTCCCTTTCCTTCTATGAGAGTCTGGATATAAAATCAACAGAGATTTTATGTTGCACTTTCTTACCTCTTGGAATTTTCCAGGAAAAGCAATGTAAAGTTTGAGCTGACCTTGGTTTAATACATTGCAAGAATATGTGCCTGTCAAACAAATACGAGATCGTACTATTTAATAGTCTCTTTCTGTTAAATTGCAGCCTGTGTAATATTGTGCCCTCATGCAAAGCAATTTGTGTAACCTGTGGAAAAAAAATAATTTAAGAAGCATAAATTAGTATTTTACATATGTACATATACATATAAATGTATCAAATTTGCAGTAACAACCTCCATTTTGCCTACAAACTGCGAATAAATTAGGAAAGGAATGGACAACAGTATGACATAGATTATGCCATTCTACATACTGGTGCTGTCACATCTTAAATGTAGAGTGGACCACTGGTCTGACACTGAATACTGGAGAAGCAAATATTTAGAAGAGATGGGCGACATGGAAAACTCAAAAAGAAAAGTAGAATCTCTGCCATAGAAAAAAATATTAAGTGAGCAGTAAAATGAAACAAAACAAATAGCCACTTGAATTTTTAACGGGATATCAGTTGGTTTAAACATCCAAATGAAAACTTGTTCTTGACATAGGTAGAATTCTGTTATCAAGTGATTGGAGAGAATTGAGCTGCATTTATTGCCAATATATTGCCAGAATACCTAGAAATGATAGCTAAAGCAGAAGAAGAACTTATGAGAAAATAAAAAGCACTTTTTTTAGGCTTTAAATCACTAAGAAACGATGTCATAGAGTAATTTGAGTTGGAAAGGATCGCTCGAGACCATTTTGTCCAGTCTACGCCTCAAAGCAGGACCAACAAATCAGATTTCTTGGAGTCTTTTGCAGTTGGATTTTAAATGTATCAAGGATGGAGATTGCACAACCTCTTCATGCCACCCTCTCCAATGTTTTATTACCTTTCTTATGAATATTTTGCCTAATATATAATCAGATCATCCTTTGCCATTTGTTGTTCTGCTCTGAATGTCTAAGAACTGTCTGGTTTCATACACTTGGTACTCACTGATTGGATAGTTGTAAACAACTGTAAGCTCTCCCTTTAGCTTTCTGATATCCAGATTGAGGAAATCCAGTTTTCTCAGTCTCTCCTCGTATACTGTGTGGGCCAGCCCCCTTACCATCTTCATTGGCCTTTTTTGGCCTAGATACTGTAAATACCTTTCTTGTACATAGGAAACAAAAATTGGACGTGGTTCTTCAGATCTGGTCCCATACATGCTGAACAGAGGGGACAACTCACTCCTCTTGGCCTCCTGTCTGCACTTTTGTTAATACAGCCTGGTATGTGATTGTCATTCTTCAACACAAAGGCACACTGCTGACTCACGTTCAACTTGTCATTGAGGACAGGCTGAGAGAGTTGGGGCTCTTCAGCCTGGAGAGGAGAAAGCTCTGGGGAGACCTTATAGAGGCCTTCCAGTGCCTAAAGGGGGCCTACAGAAAAGACGAGGAGAAACTCTTCAGTAGGGCCTGTTGAAATCAAACAAGGGATAATGGTTTTAAAACAGAGGGAGGTAGATTCAGATTAGATATTAGGAAAAAAAAATTTACAATGAGGGTGGTGGTACACTGGAACAGGTTGTCCAGAGAGGTGGTGGATGTGCCATCCCTGGAAATGTTCAAGGCCAGGTTGGACAGGGATCTGAGCAACCTGATCTGGTTGGAGATGTCCCTGCTCCTTGCAGTGGGCTTGGACTAGATGACCTTTAAAGGTCCCTTCCAACCCACACCATTATATGATTCTATGATTCTATTGCATCTGGTGCTGGCAAGTTCTACAGAAGTGTCTGAATACAGAAGCATTCATCAATGATCCACTATAATCTTCTAAGAAATTCTTATCTGTGTGTCACAATTTAGTGGCCCATTCAATAGACTTTGATCTCTGGAACCATACATTTTCTAATCTATAGATTACATGCAGAACTATTTAAAAAACTAGAGTAAAATGTTAGAGTGAAAAGGATTCAGGTTTCATTTATTTTTTCAAGGCACAGTTAGTGTTTACAATTTTTTTTCTTGCAGAGTTCTGTGAAGCTTATTTTCACCATGAAGTTTCAATTTGTGAGAGATTTTTTTTTTCTGAAATACTACAACCAGTCCATGTAACAGATGAATTATTGTGATTTGCTGCTCTCCCTCTGCTTGCTATTGCACTGCTGAGCAGTTAGCTCCTGATAAATCAAATACCAGGATATGAGTATTGCAAATCAGATTTGGAAAGTGTTAACTTGGGGGAAATTTGCACAATTAGTATGGTATATTACATTGCCTCGTTCTAAGTAATGATGATGCATCCACTGTTCTTAAAATAATGGGAGAAAAAGAAAAAATGAAGCCAAGGCTGATATTTTGATACACTACAATAAATATACAAATATTCTAAAGAAAAATTAGTGAGCTTTATTTTTTCGTGTAAGAAAAAAAAAGACTAATTGGTCATTTTGTCGTTCTCTCTAGTAGTATAACAGCAGGAAGTAGAATGTCAGCTTAAGTATTCCAGTTTCATGGTGGAGTGGGTATTTCTTCCCATGGCATCTGCTACAGAATCACAAGAGGTGGAATTTTTGGTGTTTGGGATTGTTTTTTTTTGTTTTTGTTTTTGTTTTTTAATTCAAAGACAGCAGATTGTTAGTATTTGGAGGGAATTAAAATTTCTTCAGCATCTTTGGCACTGAATTGTTTTCCTGCCATAAAAGTTTCTCTTCAGTTTCATTTAGTAATATTTGTTGTTTTTTATTAGCATGCCTAGGATAGTGGGAGTAGAGAATATAAGTCTTAGCTGGAGTGTCAAATAAGGGAGATTCTACATTGAGAACAGCTTTTCCAAGATACAGGCCAGATGGTAGCTTTAGGACTTAGAAGCTGAGAAAAGTAGCTGGAGCTGTGTCAAGAGAAATAGTTAAAAAAAAAAAAAGTACTAGAAAAAAAGGAAGTAGGAGAGATTGTCAAGTCAAATCAGTATAAGTAACTATTTGTGCTACCATTCTCATGTCTGCATGAATAGATGTATTACTCACATAACAACCTAGCAAAAAAAATCTAAAGCAGGATGAGGAACAAGGTGAACAAGCTAATTATTTGGGTATACCTATATAAATATAATTTCTCTATTTGTTATAGAATCATAGAATTATTTGAGTTGGAAGGGATCTTGAAAATAATCTATTTCCAACGCCCTACAAGGAGCAGGGACACCTTCCACTAGACCAAGTCACTCAAAGCCCCATCCAATCTGGCCTTGAATGTTACTTTTGAAATTTCCGTCAAGTTTGAAGGGTGAATTTAAGCTGTTAGCTATGCAAACCCATGGGATAAGAACTACATGTATATCAAAATGCCAAGATAGCATGATGCATTGAAAGACAAGTTATTTTCTAGCTGTACACCTAGTAATCTCATACTCTGGTATGGCTACATCAATCTGAAACCAGCACTGTGCCACCTCCACTCTGGAGCCAAGGCAGGGACTGGTGCAATTCTGACTTCATGGTTCTGAGCCATCCTAAAACAAAGTGAAGGATAATAAAGCACTACAATGAAAATACCTTCCAGATCATGAAAGTTTTCCTTTTTTTTCAGACCTAACATTCTCAACTCCACCCATAGAAGTCAGCCAGGACTGCACAGAATTAAGTTTCTTGCCCAGATGTACAACATTAACCATAGAGTTACAGGTTTATAATCTTCAGCAACAGCTAACAGCAGTCAAACCATGGCTGTTGTAAGTTAGCTGTCACTGTGCTATACCATCACAAAGGAGAAAGATATATTGATCTCCTTATTTCTTATGGAAAGTGGCACAAAATATTGCTATAGATATATAAAAAAAGAATTTTACAGTCCAAGTCATATTGATCCTAATCAGATGTACAGCAAACACTTTTAGTAGCAGGCATTGGATGAAAGGAGTAGTCTTAGCTGAACACCATTCAAAGCTGGAATATGTTGTTGCTGCCATGAATTGATCTCAAAACTAGTGACAACTATTTTTCATTCTTGAAGTATGTTCTTGCTGCAGGAGACATTCCAGAATAACAAGTTTTACAACAATTTATGGATTGAAAGAGAGCTGAAAGAGTCTATAGGGCTTATTGAAGCTAGCTGTAGCTCTTAGCTAATTGTTTAACACCAAGGTTCTGCCTAAGTTCATTAAATAAAAGAACAGCAAAGGTTTATATATTTGTCTTGCTTTGGATAAGAAGAGAGGATAACGATTTGCAGAATGAGGGAGTTGGATTCTTTTCACATATAGATGTGTCAAACCTTTTGTATTTAGTCAGTATGTTCCTTATCTATTAAACTAGATGGGAAAATTATTTAGCAAAAGATTGAACATTACTAGCTGGAAGGGAGCCACAGAGTGGATTTTCTGAGCATGATTTTCAAAACTCTTTCAGAGAACTTCTTCTGTTCTCAAAAGACAAGAACAGATGCATTTGGAGCTTTTGGAAAACAACCTGTTAGGCTCAAAAGGCAGAAAGAGAGGAACAATTTTACAGCTGAAGAATGTAAAACCATGCCTCTCTTTTCTGAAATGTACTACAGGCTGAGAAAGTCCCTGTGTACAATGATGAGGTGTGTGAGAAAGTATTTCAGTGCACATTTCTGTTTTCATTCTGTGTTATCCCGTGTTTCAAGAAAGATCTACCATTTGTGAATATTGGGTTTATAATGCACTAGAGAGGTTATGAAAGCCTCTAGAGAATATACTGGTATATTTGCTACCTAATAACTTCAAGAAGCAGTTAATGTATTTTAAGTAGATATAGTAAAAATTCTCAATGAATTTATTTTATAATGAAGTTTAAGAGGTGATTTTATCATGGTCTACAAGCACTTAAGTGAGGAAAGCCATCTGATGGTAATGACTTTTTAATTTACTGGAAAGTCATAATGAGTTTCAGTGGGTAGAAACTGATGCTAAATAAACCCAGACTAGAAACAAGGTACGTATACTAAGTGAAGATAATTATGTGTTGTAAAAGCTTTCCTCGGTGTATGATGGATTCCTCACCACCTGAAGCCTAAAAGTTGAGACTGGATAATCTTCAATTAAATTTTTGATAGTTCAAACAGAAGCCATAAGTTTGATATAAGAATTAGTGAGTGAAGCTCTTTGCCATGTGCTTGTCCAGAAATCAGACAGGTATTTTAATGGTCTTTTCTGACTTTAAATCTATGAAGACTAGGCAAATGTTGACTATATTCCTTAATGTCATTCAGGAACTCCCCAGATTTTTGCACATTATGAGGCTGCAGCAACAGCTTTGTACAAGATCACCAGTATAAGACAAAATGTACCAAACAAAAGAAGTGACACATTTCTACACTCCTGAGCTTGCTTTCTAACACAGATTTCAAGACAGTTAGCTCAAACACTAGCTTTAAGTCTGTTCTTGTAATGATTCTCCAGAATGTAAGATGGATATACAAGTCTTCGCAATGCTGAGGATGAATGGAGGAAACCATCAACATTAATCTCCCACTGCCACTTGATTCATTGCTGAATTTATCTCTAGACACTGTTTCTATATTTTACACTGTAATCCCTACCATGTTTTCATTTTTTCCAATTGAGGGAAAAAAGTTGTGATTGAAAATTGTAGATTTGCCACAGAAAGTTATTACAAGGCCAGGATCATTAAGTCTGTATTTTTTCTTCTAATTTTTTCTAATGTATATAATCTTAAAAAAATAATACTAATAATTAAAAGACTCAGACTGAAGACTGAATCAATGGAATTAGAAATCAGAAATTTTCCTTGCTTTTTATTTACAGTGTCTGTTTGGGTGAAAGAGTAAAAGAGATGACAGGTCTTTTCTTCCTACAAGAATATCCACCAGAATCCATCCTAATCTTTCTGTTTAAGAATACAGTACACCTTTTCTTAGTTTAGCTCAATCAATACAGAAACACTCTGCCCACTTAATTTACTGGTTCCTGATTTCTCTTAGAAAGGATAGAGAGTGTAGATGCTCACCTGCACGCAGAAACAAGCAATCTTCTTTAGGTCCATTTTGTAGGTACGTGAACCAATGCATCTAACTCAATTTTAAGAGATGCTATGTAAAAATGTTCAAGGACTTAGCCTTTCTTAATAATCAAATGTTAATCAATGTTATTGTTGCTACTTCATGAGTCACAAATATTTTTTAAAAGGCCAAACTTGAACTGAGCTATGTAGACATATGTAGAACTTCCGATCTTTTTATTTCTGTGCTATTTAAGTATGCACCCGAGTAACTTCAAAAGCAATGTGAGAGAGCAAGGAGTAACACTAATGTTTTCCAGCTAAAGAAGTGAGTTGGATTAGAGCTGACAAGAGCGTTCTGTGTTATTTGGTCAACATTTCACATAGTGCATCCTCAGCTTTTCAATTTATGTTAAGAGGAACTGAGCTGGAGAACCTGGAAAACAGGGAGAGGGAACTGTGAGCTATACATGTGATGGTAGTCACTGAGAAATAAAAATAGGGAGTCTTGACATATATCTCCTACTTAGCAGTAGATATTTTCTGGTCCATTATGTGAGCTCTCCAAAAAATTGTAAGAGATCAGGTCCCTGAAGTGTCTATTCATCAGAACCATTAGTAAATATGACAAGAAAAATTAATTTCATTTATGTAGCTAAATATTATTATTAAGCACTCAATTGCATTGAACTCAACCTCCTTTCTTTTCCTAAATGTTGTGAGAAAGTTTGACTTCAGTGATACAGTACTGTATGGTCAGTACGTAGATCATACCCACGCTGGAAGGGTATGGAGTAGCAGAGGTAGGATTTCCATATTTAATTTGAAATACCTACTATCTGAGCTAGTTAACCAGACTCCAGTTAAAATCAAAGAAGAGAAACTAGATTTTAGGGTGAAAAACATGTCATCTTAAGGAAGAGATCTAAAAGAGACAGATGTCTCGAACTGTAACAGCTCTATTCACTCTTGTCTACTGGAAAGGGAGCCTAGGGTGACTAGCTCCAATACAGATGTCTAACTTAGGTGTGATGAATCTCTCTCTAGGGTCTGTACTGTCTCTCCTTGTTAAGTGTAAAAATAAGCCTTCTTCAGACTGAAGACTTCTGGAAATAAGCCTTGTAGGAAACCCAATACCTTTATGGCTTTAAACCATTATAAAACTTTTGTCATGTCAAGCATTTGTGAGCAGTGATTAAAGAACGTTTCAACTGGAAACCACAATGCTGTAGACGTTTGCACTGTTGTCCTACTCAGGAATCACAAGCTTTTTTTCATGAGTTGGATATAATCTCATTTTGAAACAACACTCTCTTGTTCTTTTTCTACTTTCAATGCTTGGGACGCTGAAAAACACAAAGATGCCCCGAGATGGATGTAAAATTGTCAAGATTTTCTCAAATCAAAAAAAAGCTTCAGTTCAATTTCCACTGTCTTCATAGGTATCCTTCTCCTACTAATATTTTCAAATACTTAAAATCTTTATGCTGCTATTTCTTCCAAGTTAAAATTTGACCTCTTGGACTGATTTTGGTACAAACATAAACCACAGAGCTTTAGTCTATTTACAGGAAAATAATACAGAAAACTGAAAAAAAAAAATTATGAACTTAAGAAATGTAGGACTTTTTATTTCATTTTGTAAATATGTAGCATGTAAGATAAGAAACTTGCTTTCCTTCTCTTTGCAGCATGAGTGACAGGTTTCTAACTATCGTAAACCAGAAACTAGCTGCCAGTAAATAAATGTTGTGAATGGATTAGTGTTAACTGACACTAGAAGTGCCAGTTAGTAATCCATAACTGAATCTTTACAGTGATCAGATACATCACCACATGCAGTTTGTCAATCCTTCTCTTCCCATAATATCTATACAGAATTCACGAGAAGATCTGAGCTACTGTCAAGGAGCTCAAGCAAAGAAGAATCCCGGGAAAGAATACGTGACTCTTCACATTACTAGAAAACAGGTTTTGAGCTGTCTTAGTGGAGTGGCTTTATGAGCATTTCACTATATGAAACTCCAAGGAGAAAACATCTGTTTTCACATAAAGGAACAGCAACAGCAGGGGAGTTTCACAGACTACATGCGTGTTGTTCTTCACCATCCCAAGGATCACTCTTTTTTCTATAGCTTTTTTAAAGATCTTGTCTTCCATGCAGTATTACCATCATTCCTAACCTGGCCTTTGGTCAGACATAGAGATCCCTGAGTGTGGGACACCTAGAAAAGTAGGTGGAGCATGGTTTGATCTTTCAAGGTAGTGATGCTGGAAAAAGTGATGCGGAGATGATTCAAGTGCTGAGTGCTGCTTAATACAGCAACCGTACAGTTAAAGTGGTATTTTGCAATATAATTGTAATAACTTCAAAGGAATGGATGTTACTGTGAAAGAGCACTGACAATGCTGGCAAGAGACCAATTTTACGCGGTCTGTATGTTTGAGGTAGGTGTTTGTTTGCAAGAGAATTGACTGAGGATGTCAATTAGTCATAAAATGATACTCTTTGGGGGACAGTCTGAAAAGCTAACAAAAGTTAGTCTCCTAATCTGAATCACTCTCTGGAGGATCCCTTCTGTGAACTGGCTGTAATGGAAGCCTGGGGAAATTAGTTGTCCAAGTCTTAAGTTAGCCTTTGTGAATATCCCTCTGTGAGATATATCAAAGTAATAAGTGTAAATACTTATCGTTAGGGTCTTTAAACAGTGGCTGCTCTTTCATAGCACACTTAATGTAATACATAGACAAAATGGATGTAATGGGTTTTTTTTTTGAAGTGCATAGAGTTCTAATACTTCCTTTGTCAGTCACAAAATCTGAAGAAGAATCAAAGTGTGGGTGACTTGCGTCCCTAGAGTAACTTGAATTAAAATAGATAGTTGTGTCAAAGAAGAGAATTCAAGGCCAGATTTTAATTTCACCACATCTATTTTAAAGCTCTTTCATGCAGTAGTCTATCTTTTATGCAGTAGTCTATCTTCCTTTTCTTCCTCTTCCATGTGTGTGATTTAATAACAAAGTAGATAGGAGAAATTAGGTGCTTAAGTGAGAAGGTGCAGGAGAATGATCTATATATATATGCATGTTGATTTGCCAGGTAATTATTTCAACAGCCTTTCAGTTTCATTAGACATTCTGGTACAAGTCAGAATGCCATTTATTTTTATTTAAAGGTTACAGGAAGGAAAATGAGAACTGACATCTTCTGCAAGCAGGCCTGATTTATCAAGTATCAGCTGTATCTCCGATGTTACTCAAGGCTATATGAGCTCGACTTTTGTCATAGAAGAGATTGAAGGCTAACCCCTGTTTGATAAATGCTTAGAATATGTAAAAAAGAGTGCCTTTTTAGCAAGTGTAATCATTGACTTCTTTGAAGAAGGTAACTATGTTGCTTCTCTTTGTCTTTTCAGCTCAGCTTTTTTTCAATGAAGGTTGTTTCAAATTGTGGAAATAATATCTTTTGGTTTAAGGCACGTCTTTGATGGAGATATGAAAGTTTGATGTCGTTGTCCAAGGATGCCCTGACCATATGGGATACCTTGGCCCTCAGCTGCCTTGCCAAAAGGATGGTTTTCTGTATGTCCCATGTTGTATCTGCCACATCTGTGGGTTTACTAGGTACTCTAAAATCTCTGAATTGATTCTAGGTGTTTTTAATAAGGCAAACTTGAGTCAAGCTCTCCAAGTGGGACTTAGTTTCATGATTACATACCTGTATATCAGATGCCTGTGTCTACTTGTGAGCTACATGTCTAAGCTCCCAACACAGAAGAGATCAATGTTGCAGTCCAGTTGCCTAAATCCAAGTTTCTAGCACCATTTGACTCACCTAAATTTATCCAGGACATTCTCAGAAGGCCTACAGTGTTCTGGAACAGCATCTGGAAGCCAAGCAGAATACACTTGGACATCTCATATCTACCTATGTCTGGGCATCTGGATCTCACCTCTAATCAATGCAGTCATATGATTCTAAAAAATTATTCAGCTCTCTCTAAAACAGAGAGTAAAGGCAAGATTTGTAGGCCTGAACAAAGGAGTGTACTGCCCTTCCAGAGGTACTTCAGGTACATCCAGGCCATTGACATGATGTTGGGAGGCATAATGCTGGATGTCTGAGAGACATGCTTTTTAGGAACAGCAGTTGAAGGTCAGGTGGGTTACCCTATTATGTTTTTAATGGTAGAGGACCAGTATTTTAAGGCAACCGGGCTGAGACTTTAGACTATCTGAAGTCACGTTATTGACTTTTTAACTTAAGAAAAGTCTCCACAGAATTTATGTCATCTAACTCTAAACTGAATTCCAGTCGAAATCACATTTCCAAGCAGCCACTTATCACAGATGTTTCTTTTGACAATTATATCATGATGCAGAGTGGTCTGTCCATCTTCCCAACCCTGCTCTACCTTCTGTTCTTGTCCACATGGCAAAACAAGACATCTTCAGTAGAGCACTCTCTGTAAGTCCTGAGAATTCAGTGCAAATAATCAATAAACATGTTCCGTATAACAAATCTTAATCTTTCTTGTAATCATGTTGCTGTAGCTATCGTAATTCATGGCAAAAGTTATGATTTTATTGCTTAATTTCAACTCAAAACTCAGTTTCACTCCTTCTTAGACTCCAGTTGGCTACATTAGTTTTCACTTTAAGCTATTGGTGCAAATCTTCACTTTCTCTGAAGGTCAGATGTACTATTTTAGGAGGGTGACTTTTTTCTATTCTTTTGTGAATGATTGTCATAGATAATGGAAAATGGCAGCTGATTTTGTTCTCAGTGGGATGTATCTGTAAGTAATTATTAAGGAAGACTAGAACTTGGTACAGCTGATTGTCTTTTCTTTTAAACCTATAAATAAAAACTGAGAGCAATTAGGGCTAAAGGACAATCTGGATGTAATTTGTGTGCAATGCCTAACACAGCAGGACTCTAATTTAAATGGTCTTATATGCAATGATATGATATTTCCACAGTTCTGTAATTCCCAGATTTGAGCAAGCCTGAAAAAGCTCGAATGCTGTAAAAAGTAATTTCTAACCAAAGTAGATATCTGGGAATGCTTGAATTGCATTAATCTATTCTTTCACGGTATGTGGCACAGGTGTCCACACACAAAGCTTTCCCAAACCTCTGGCAAACATGATTTTGACACATCTTTACTCCAAGTAAAAACTCATCTACTTTAAGATTGGCCCAACTATAAAATGAAGTCACCAATGCAAGGTCTAAGGGACAAAAATAATGTATTCAGAAGTTAATTCTCTTGAATAAAGCTGTTAGAGTGGCAAGGAAAGCAGAATATAAAGAGGTGGGAAGCCCTCCAGCAACAGTGGAAGCACTAACAAGAATTATTTATCATAAATACAAAACCATTCAAGATGACATGTCAAAGCACAATAGCCGCTAGTTGTGCAGGGACTGGACTACCCAATTATGCAATTCAGGTTGAAAACAAATGGTATTTCATAATGCTCATGACATGTTAGATACTTCTAAACTGCAAAATGCCTGACTTTTAAAATCTGAAATGCATCTGTGTTAATTAGACACAGCATGTAGTATTTACACTTTTTAGTAGTACAACTGGGGAAAAAAAATCCAACTGCAATAAAAAAAGATTGTATGAAAATGTAAACGAGTTGATAGAAAACTTGTGTACATTTGTGGCCTCTTTATATACCATAAGGCACATGGAATATAAGGAGGTGACTGGTAACAGCCAACATGGCTTCACTAAAGGGCAAATTGTGTCTGACCAATTTGGTGGCCTTCTATGGTGGTGTTACAGCATCCGTGGACAAGAGATGAGTAACTGACATCATCTACCTGAACTTGTGCAAAATATTTGACACTGTCCCACACAACATCCTTGTCTCTGAGCTGGAGAGACATGGGTTTGATGGACGGACCACTCGCTGGATAAGGAATTGGCTGGATGGCTGCACTCAGAGAGTGGTGGTCAATGCTTTGATGTCCAAGTAGAGACCAGTGGCAAATGTCATTCCTCTGAGGTCAGTATTGGGACCGGTGCTGTTCAACATCTTTGTCAGTGACATGGACAGTGGGACCCTCAGCAAGTTCACCAACGACACCAAGCTGTGTGGTGCATTTAGATCTTTGTTCAAACTCCACTTTCTCACCAGAAAGACAAAAGCCTTTCAATGAGTAATTTTGGGTTGCTGAAATCTGTGCTTATTGCAATTAATTTCTGTAAACACAGACACAGGCCAATTACCTCAGCTGCCTCAGCAAAGCTTCTAATGTACAGGATGAGGTATGTCTCTAATGTCCCATTTTATTCTATAATGCTTGTCACAGACTGCCTGACAAAAGCACATTCTAAAAAGGCCTTAGTGTGTCTTATTCCTTTGGGTTTGTGCTTGATGCATGTCCTACTCTACAGTCTCAGCGAGGAGAGGGGAATAAGCTATCCTTATTCACTTAAAATCTGTCTTGATTTGTCTTCTTTTCATCTTAATTTCTTCTCCATCTAAAGCTGACTGCCATTATGCCTTGACTTGTGAAGTTCTTTTTGGGTTGAGTGTAGACAACAATTCAACCTGCACCATTGCAGTGAGTCTGTTCCACCACTCACAGTTGTAACTCTTTTCTCTCCTTCATTTTTTATGCATTTTTCACATTCCCATCTACGTATATGCTTCATCAAGCTCTTATGGTTAAAGTGAGGCATATCTGTTTTATGCAAGGATTGTGAGACTTTTTGCACTTTGCATTCAGCATAGGAGAACTTAATCTTTGTCCTGGTTCTGGCTAGGATAGAGTCAATATTCACCTGAGCTGGGTGGAGAACTGGAGCTGGTAGCCCCTATGGCTGGGGCACCCAGGTGGGATAATTAACTAATCAGCTAACAGCTGGGGTTAATTTACCCAAATTAGCCAAAGGGCTTTTCCATCCCATCTGACATCATGCTCAGTATATAGGTGAGGAGGGCAGTGAAGGAAGCCTCCTGCTACTTGAAAGAAACTAGATGTGGAGATTTGGTGTAAGCTGTTGTACTGTATTTGTATTCCATTAGTGTTTTGTTTTCTTCTGTTATTGCTGTTAAGTTTACCTTTTGTTCAATCTGAACCCACGTGGTTTTGCTGGTTTTTTTTTTGTTTACCAATTCTCCTTTCTGTCCCACTGGAGGGTGGGGGGGGAGTGAGAGAGAGACTGCGTAGTCTGGTCCCGATTGGGGCTGAACTACGGCAATCTTTCATGTGGAAGAAATTCCTCAAATTTCTTAGTACCTGCAATTTATTCTATATAATCTCTCACATCTTCTTAAGTAAAGGAATAAGGGTCATGTCTAAGGTGTAATTGAGGCAGTATCTCAGGGAAGGCAGAACTCAACTCTTTACTCAGTTCAGGAAGCTGGATCAATAGGTCTTTTGAAAGATTACATCCATTTAGTCATTCACGTAATTCAGTCATGGGTAAGGCCTGAATACTACTCTACTCATTGGTTCAAAGATCCTGAACTGGTTTTCTTGGGTGTGACTTCAAGTACTGGTTTACTCTGCTTGTTCCAGCTTCCTCCGAGCAGACTCTCTCCTTTTGGTGAGATAATTTGGAAGGATTTATTGGGACTGGGTGTCACTTTAGTCTTTGGGCCTGTTATTCCTGTTGTATAAGAAATTTTGCCCATCTGCAGTTACCCACCCAGCTCCTGTGCCCCAGTGTCACCAGGTGTGCAGCCCATGATGCTGTATTGCAGTCTAGGATTACTGTCTTTTAGTGACAACACCATGGAGAAGTTGGAGCCATCGCTATAAAAAAAAAAAGGCAAAAAAAACCTCAAACCCAAAAAACTCCCCAGAAAACCCAAATCCCAAACAAAAAAAGCAAACCCCCAAAATTACTAGAATTTGTAGAACACTGGAACAGGTTTGTAGAACACTGGAACAGGTTGCCCAGAGAGGTGGTGGATGCCCCACCCCTGGAAACATTCAAGGCCAGGTTGGATGAGGCTCTGAGCAACCTGATCTGGTTGGAGATGTCCCTGCTTCTTGCAGGGGGGTTGGACTGGATGGCCTTTGAAGGTCCCTTCCAACTCTAACCATTCTATGATTCTACTATCATTAATTTCTGTCATTAGGACTAATTTTGATGAGTAGCACAGATGTCATGTTAGACATCAATCCAAATGCTGAAAGCTAGGTTGCCAGTCTACCTGGCACAGGGTGTTCAGAGATGGTATGACAACTACAAGCTATGACTATCCTGATCCTGTTGTGCTAACAATGTGGTGTGCAGCAGATGCTCTTGCTGTGCAATTATTTCTGATTTCCTGTATGCCATTGTACTAATTTCTGCCTAACAACTACAAAAGACATTCTGATGATCTTTATTGGACCAAAGAAACCTGACAGTTTTAGATCTTCTAGTGCCTAGTGATGGTTGGATCTTTTCAGCAATGTATACAGGGAAAACATACATGTAAGGTCTCCATATCATGCAACTGTAATTAGCACAGGGAATGAAAGCCCTTCCCTTCACTGAAAGTTTGAAGTGTTTGTAGTGCTTGCAGTATCAAGGAAAAAAAAAAATTACTTCCAAGTTTTTGGGACTGAAAACTGAGTACTCCAGCAGGTGCAATGCCTCTCCAATTTTGTTCCAGAAAGGGACGGAGGAAAAAAAATACATATATTTCTCTTTCTAACTACTGACTGGTTGATGCTGTTGCTTAGATCTGCCAATGGTGATGATTTGAGGCAGGGCTGCTATGCTGTCTCTAATTTATTTTGACCATCTGCTCTTCCTACCTCTAATTGGTGCGTGTTAAGAGGGAGAATATTCTTAAAGAGCATTTAGGCTGAGGATGCTCCTGGACTCACTAAAAGCAGATTGAAATGTAGTATTTGTTCTTCATTGGACAGACCAAGCTGTATCTCAGCAACCATCTCGTATTTGGCAAGCTTATTCCTTTTGCATAAGGTGACTACATGTGCTAGGGTTCTTATTGGTAAAAAGGATGCAAGTAAAAGTGAAAGATCTTTTTCAGATTCTGCACACTTGTAAAGTATTTGTGTTGTAACCTGCATATACTACAGTTTCTTTGTAAACATTGAGCTTTATGTGTCCTACTGATGCTTAAGGTATGAAAAGTCAATCCAAATAGGGGTCTTGTATAGGTGTTTGTGCACTCCAATCCCTCACTCTGAAACAACAACCTTAAGGTTCGTCCATTTACTTCTCTTGTCATCTCAGTCAAGATCTTGAGAAGGGTGTCTGACGCTTAATCTGCAGAACTTTTTTTGATCCTGAAGCCATATTTTTGCTCCGAGAGAGTTAATTGTATTAAAGCCTGAACTCTCATCTGAGAGCAGAACTTCACAACAGTACAGGAGTCTGCCTGCTGAACCACTGCCATGTCGCAGATTGTGGGAATGGAAGACAGATAAACATAGTTGAAATAAAAATGGGCAATTTCATATTTATTTGTTTGTCATTTGTCCTTTTTTTTTGCCTGCACTTTCTGGGTGGGATTCATGTTGTCTAGGTTAACTAGTTGGCAGTGCAGCTGAACTGACCATCTAAACAACCTATGTGAAGAGAGAGGCATCCCCACAGGTGACCTGATTTGCTCTCAGAGTTGCTTCTCTTTCTCTACAGGCTTTAAGGAGAGTTAATAACGGACTTAGACTAAGCTTTAAGGAGGTAAAGCAGAATAACATAATTTATACTGTTTTTCTTTCAAAAGATTTTGAGTTTTCTAGTGAGATTCCCATTGCATTTTCAAGAAGTGCAAGAAAAATGTCTGAATTCAAGTAGATGGACACAGTGCAATTTTTATCCATTTTGTATCATGAACATGTTTTGTATAATGTAGATTAATCAACCTTTTTTGATAAAGCAAAACCAACCAACCTGTCAGTAATTTGCTGTGTTATTTTCAAATGACATTTTCCTTCAATCTTAGTTAAAATGCCTTGCAATAACAGCTACACTCTTCTAGTGGATATGATATGAAAACTTGATAACATACAGTATTTCTTACTAATACTGTACTGGTATTTATTATTTACAATATTCTTCAAAGAATTATGGTTTGTTTTGTCTTTATAATTTTATAGGATCCTGGTAATAGTGTATGGATTCTGTTGGAGATAGAGTATCGCACAAGTGTTGGATGAAATATCTACCTACAAAACAGCCCTACTGGTAAGCAGTTTGTATGTTCTTTCTTCTCATTTGCAATACTTCATGTTGAGCTATGCAAGAGAATATATTATATCATGTTCAATTAAATGTTTACTAAAAACAAAGGATATTTCAAATATTTACAGTTCCCTTTCCCTTTACTAAATAACTTCAGAATTACTGAATTATTATTCCACTTTCCCTTAAGAAAAACATTTTCATTTTCCATTTTGTGCCATTGTGCATCGTGAAGCTTTGTAGGCTGTTTTATCTACACATGCTCCCTCATAAGAACTGTGCAAAGTTCAGTTTTAAAGTCTTGTGCAAGAGTCAGAAAACTTCTATTTTTTTCCCCTCATTTTTCTGGTTTTTATTTTTGGAGTGCTCTGGTTATACTCATTGTAATGTTGTGGTTTGGGTTTGCTGTTGATGCTAAAGAGTGTTTGTGGGGCTATAAACATCAGTGCAGTTTTTGTTCATAGCTGATTAATGTATGTCAGATATTAAAAGTATTTAAATACAGAGTATTAAGAAAATCACACATCATTTAAAGGATTAGTTATAAGGTCACTAGCCAAGAATACCTGAGCTTTAGCCCTATTACTTCTGGTTTATTGTATGACCTTGAGTGAGTCATTTCTGAAGAGGGGGAATTGTGTTTCTGTGAGGGGATACAGTAATGCATGAATTGAATTATTCTTCTTTACTTAATTGGAGAGCTCATTAGGTAGCTGTTAAGAATGACTAAAACCCATTAAGCCTGATAAGACTTATTTCTTCCAAAAAACTTAAGAAAAATGAAACAATATAAAATAGAACTTCAGTTTCTAATGGAGTTTCTTTAACTCTTCCATTTCCAGTACTCTCCTCACTGCTGATTGCTACTTCCCTCAACTGGGTGTAAAATCTGCACTTGAAATTTTATGATTTTATGTTAGCCACAGCAGCTGAAATACTTGCCACTTTATCACTAATTCAAAACAGATGGGTCTTCTCTGTTAAGTCTTTACAAGGAAGAAAGAAATTGTCTGAGAAATGTATTTGCACTGTATTTTCACATATTACCTGGATATGTACCAGGAGGAAGGGATTAAAAATCTTATTGAGCAGAAGAGCATTTATTTCCACAGATAGTGTTCAAAACTGAACTGGGCAAGTCCCACAGCAACCTCATCCAGTTAGACTTGCTTTTGAGCAAGAGTTAGACTAGACACCCAAAGGTCCCTTCAACCTAACTTACTCTATAGATTTGTGAGTCTATGTAGTTAGGTGATATGTATGATGATTAGAAAACTGTTATATGATGTATACACACCAAGGTACTTTATTTAATAATCAAGAGAAATTACATTATTTGATATCCAATGAGTGAGACCAACTGAACTTTAAGGACGTTGAGGGAAGATGAGGAGCCAGAAAAAAAGAAGAGGGATTTCTTTAGTAAAGTTAGAATCCAACTGTGGGAGATAATTAGGTACCTAATACCATAGGTGTGCATATAATTTGTCCTGTGGTTTTCAGATTTTCTTTTAAATGCTTTTGTCTTAGAGTATGACTTGCTCTCAGAAGTCTGTGTGATCACTGACTGCTTTGATCACGGGAGGGCACAGATTTCTACATGCTGGGCAAAACTTAAGCTCCCTTAGGGAATCATGATTGATTTTACAGAGGGAACTCTGTGTCCAGTTTCCCTAGCAGGGGGTTATAAAACACCACAGGTGAATATGAGTGAAGAATACTATGTTTTTATAAGAAGGATAAATGTCATTTTACAGTGTGGATAAAAGTAAAGCCTGCAAAATGCAAAATAATCCCTCTGCTCTACTCTGCTTAGTACTGGTATAACCTCAGGGAATGTCCATCTTGGGACATTTCAAGAAAGCTGTGGACCAGCTGGACGGAGATCTCAGAGGAGAAACAAGGATGAGCTGTGAGAGGTTCATGAGTGAGACCTAAAAGAAAGGTGGAAGTGCTTGAGATGTTTTACAGTGAAAGGGACTTGATGAGCTTCAGATACATGATAGGCTGTTAGAAAAGGAAATAGACACTTTCTTCTCTCCACTGTACTCATACTGGAAAGAGCAAAAAGGTAGGGAATTTGTACTTAAGTTAATTCAAGGCAGACAGCAGCAGAAAGCTTGGACAGGCTGGGAAGACAAAGTGCTGGAATAAACTGTTTGGATGTGTTATGTAGATGGTCACTGGAGAGCTTTCAGAATGGGCTGAAGAAACTTCTCTCAGGCTGGGATAAAAGTGTGGACTCAATAAGCTCCTGGGGTCTCTCCCAGTCCTGCTTGTGTCTAATTGTCTGCCCCTGGATCTGGAGCACGAACTATCAGATGCAAAATTGGTGTTCTTAAAGGAAACAGTTGTGTAGAAAGCGGGGCAGGGGGAGGGAAGGGAAGCTGTGGATAAACTCATCTCTATAATGTACATTGTAGTGGGCAACAAATGCAATTTGCACCCGGTAAAATCTGTATTGTCTAAATTAGAAATAAACAGTATCAATTTCTGTTCAGTGAAAGCTGAATCCCTGACAAGAGTCTCTTATTTACAACCAAGATTTCTCAAGCTGCACTCTCAATGTGCTGAAAATATAAAGATATATCTGGTTACTCTGTTCACTATAAAATGGTGTGGCTTAAGGTACCCTGTTTGAAATCAACAGCCCCTATATTCCATACATAATCAGACTTGAGGTATCTACTGTTTTAGTTTGTAGATTGCTGCTTTTACCAGCAAGCTACTGCCATGTTGGGGATGTGGAGGCTTCTGAACATACCGCAAAATAGCTATGATGAACATATGCAGCAACTCTACTGCATGTGTGGGCATAATATTGTTTGGGATATACAAGTAATTAGTTCTGCGGCTGGAAACAAAATTACGATGAGCTCAATAGAGCAATTACAAGAAGTGGCAGCTCTGTTTCCAAACACTCAGAATCATAATCTCTTTAACAAATAATTATGTTGTTTGTATGTCTTACTGTTAGGTGTATGAATTGACAGATGACACGCTTCTCTGTATATCTCAATAGTATGGAAATATAAGCCCTTATAATAGTCCTTTTCTGTGTTACTAGTAGAATCTGAAACCTCTTTGAAAAACAGTCTTTAGAACTGATCTCCTGGTTCTCATTTTTGTGCTCTTTATCTGTACTTCACCAGCTTGAATAATGCCAATTAGAGCGGCTGCTGTACAATCACCTTTTAATTTTCTGCTTCTCATGCCTTAACATACTCACAGATTTGGGTGTTGACTGTTCTTCTGGATTGTTTGAATGAAAAAGAAAATCAATTTAAGATAAAAATAAGTGTTCTTTTTGTCTGAGAAATTTCTGGCCTTAATGCCCTTGATGCTCATCCAGCTCAGGTGCTCTACTATGTAATTACTGGAAACAGCTTGAAATAAAACACTGAAATAAGACTGGTAACCTTGAAAATATTACCATTACATCAGGTAACAACAGTTACAAGTTTGCATATATATCATGTTCTGGTCTTTCACCGTCTGCTGACTGAAACTGTAGCAGTAGCACTGACAAAGAAAATAAAAATTCAAATATCCTTTCAAAAAACATTTTCTTGAGTTGCAAATGAATGGAGGGTAGAGCCAAAGGTAGATTTCACTCTGCAGAATTCACAGTCAGCCACACCTGAAAGCCCTTCAGGATTGAATCCATTGATCAAAAATGCTTTTAGCATTCCCATTTCCTTATGGGTTAAACAATAATAAATATTGAATAGCTGCAACTGGAGCATTTTCAATAAATAAAGAGATAAATACAACCCAGGGCAGAGGCTAGGAGCTGTCACCAATACTTGAATACTACAAACTGGTTCCTATATTATAGCAGACCTCAGGTCAAGAAGAAGCAATTAATCCTGTTTTTGCTGGAGCAAAAGGTATAGTTTTCCCCTGGAAATGTTTAAAAATGCAATTTTACTTTAGAGAAGTTACATTCATAATCGTTGTTTTTCTGACATGGCTGTAGGGACATTTGCTGACTGGTGACGAATGGCCTCTTTCTCCAGTCCAGAATCACATGTAGAACTCCATTTTTCATTCAGATTTGCTTGGAATTTGACTCTTTGTCACTTCCTTGCAGTACCATTGCAGTTGTTCAGATCAAGTTGGGAATCTCTTTCTGGTTTTGGCATTGCACATGCTCACATTGCCAACTGGTCAAGTGTTCTGCTTGCTGTACATCTACACTAAGTGCAACTGGTGTTTCTTTAGTTGGGATTAGTGAGGAAGATAACAGATACCAGTTAAAATAACACTGCATGACACTGTGGAATATTTCAGCACAGATGTGAATATAAATTGTCTTTAGGTAGACAAAGAGAGTTGACAGTATCAATGCTGGGTTCAAAACCAAGCAGCAATATGATTTCACCTATTTTTCAAATAAACATTTCTTGTACCTTCTGGTTTTACTGGTTTCATGTTTAATCACACTAATCCAGCTCATTAAAGAGTTTTGATTCAACTTAAGAAAACTGGACTTATGTATATTTCTGTGGATATTTTTTTTCTAAGTGATAGAGAAGCTAACTATTCTTGGACATGTGTTATGTATAAAAAATCTACTGTTGTCAGTCTAAGATGATGGGTGTACAGTTCAATGCCGGAATGATCATTTTTCTAAAGATATGTTTGGATTTGTGTTTGGGTCTTCTTGAAAAACAATAGTTTGTTCATCTCAAAGCAATACAGTGATTAACCAAATACTTTCCAATGGAGCCTAGAAAGTGATAATCCATAGATTTTCTGGTGCTCTCAAAAATAAAATAGGTCAGGTTTTGCCAGAGTTGCAAGAAATCAGAGCATTTCTTCTAGGAGAAGTGAAATAATACAGTTTTGGGTCATTGTCTGCTGAGTGTTTTGCCATTGTAACCCTTTAGGAAGAAAAAGTAACCAAAAGAGAGGTGATTGTGTTACACAGTGGTTCACAGCCGTGTGCCTGCTTAGAAGAAACCATTTGACTGTTCAGGATTTATGCAAGACTGTGGTGATTCAAGTATCACCATCTAGCTTGGAAACCTGAGAAGCAGAAGATTTCACACAATACACACTCTTTCCCCAACTCCTTCTGAAAATTCTCTAACCAGAATGAGGTGAAAAAAAAAATAATAATAAAGAAAAACTACTTTGGATCTAATCCACCTGAGAAAGGTGGTGGACGTAAACTAGAAAGCCAGAAGAATGTGCAGAAAATTATTTTTAAAAGTGAAGTAGGTTGGTAGTGTGTTGTTTTTCTGCACTATTTGAGAAGTCTGAAGATATTAGCTGAGATTTTAGGTTAGTTCATAACCAAGGATGGCTCAATCTCGTAAGACATCTGTTTGTGAAATTACAAAGCCAACAACTGCAGGATTCCACACTGTTAACAATCTTTGCTTAATAGAGATCCATGATTCAAAGAGATATGTGACTTAAAAACTGCTAGGGAGCACAAAGCAATTAATAGTTGAAACTTTTTATAGCACCTTTTATCCAAGGATCTCAATACTCTTTACTGGCTTTAATTAGGCTTCACTCCATGCAATATCCGCCTGGAATAGAGAAATGGTATTTTTCTGTTCTGTATATAGAGCAACTTGAGACACAGAGGTTAAATGACTTGACAGTGATCATGTAAAAGCAAATAACTGCCTTCCAGTCCCATGTTCTACCCACTACTCAAATTCCTTTCCTCTACATTAAACTTGAGACTTTTTTCTTATCTGTCCTGTAACACATGTGATTTTGATTATAGGATTAAAAGTCAGGCAATTAGAAAGACTTTTATCCTTTCCAGACAGGAAAAAAAATACTGAAACAAATCTGTAAAAGACCACTTTCTGCTCTCAGGTGGAGGAAGAATTGTTCCTATTTACTGCAATGAGAGCTGTGAAAGATAGAGAAGAGCAGACTCTAGAGGTACACATGCTGACTTTGGAGATAATCGTAGAATCACAGAACATTTTGGGTTGGAAGGGACCTTCAAAGATCATCTAGTCCAACCCCCCTGCAAGGAGCAGAGACATCTCCAACCAGATCAGGTTGCTCAGAGCCTTATCCAACCTGGCCTTGAATGTTTCCAGGGATGGGGAATCGACCACCTCTCTGGGTAATCTGTTCCAGTGTTCTACCACCCTCAGTGTAAAAAATTTATTCCTTATGTCTAGTCAGAACCTACCTCTCTCTATGTTAAAACATTATCCCTTGTCCTATCACAACAGACCCTGTTGAAGAGTTTCTCCCCATCTTTCCTGTAGGCCCCCTTTAGGTACTGGAAGGCCACTATCAGGTCTCCCCGGAGCCTTCTCTTCTCCAGGCTAAACAGCCCCAACTCTCTCAGCCTGTCCTCATAGGAGAGGTGCTCCATCCCTCTTATCATCTTTGTGGCCTCCTCTGGACTCTCTTCAACAGGTCCATGTCCTTCTGATGTTGGGGGCTCCAAAGCTGGATGCAGTACTGCAGGTGGGGCCTCACCAAAGCAGAGTAGAGAGGCAGAATCACCTCCCTCGGCCTGCTGGCCACACTCCTTTTGATGCAGCCCAGGATGCAGTTGGCTTTCTCGGCTGCAAGTGCACATCGCCAACTCATGTTGAGCTTATGAATAAGAGTTTGTGTTTCTGTCTCCCAGGAAGAATAGTTTTGGGGGGATTTTTTGCAGATGGTATAAAAGGCACGGAATGATGCCTGCAGCATGCTCAGGAATTCAACCTCACAAAAGAATCTTAAGGCTGTGAGGGAGATAGTCTCTTGGGAAAAGACAATAGGAATAATCTCATTGAGGTACTGCCCCTGAAGCTGAGAAGTGTTGCATAAGAGACACGGGAATCTATCTACTCGTGCAGACTCTTGAATGGTAGAGTCCTTGGCAAGAAACAGGGGGAAAGGAGGTCAATATGATTAAATTAGCAGATAATGGAGATAATTCTGTTGTGTCTCTAATAGCAACGTGACCGAGGATACTGGGTTAAATAATATGATTTATTTGTTGTAGTTTAAGGTACATTTTGAAAATGGTAGGGAAAGGGAAATAAGCAAAAGAACTATGTTAACACTAGTAGCCTGGATAAAAGCTGTGTTGCTTCCATCTCTCAGCAACCTAATTTCAAACTCTAAGGTTTTTATTTCTAGAACTGATTGCTCATCAGATGCTGATAGCGATTATTGACAAGAGAGAACCCAGTTCAGACCTTACATAGAGAAAAAAGATGGTTAATGAAAACTCTATTTTTAGACCTTAAGAGACACATTTCTATGCTTAGGTTTATGACAAAGCCTGGAAGTGTAAATCCATTATTTTTCTCCCTGTAACTGACTCTCCCTATTTTCACCATAATAACCAACACTCAATACTAGAGCTAACCAACTAGTGCAAATATTTTTTACGATTTTGAGCATCAGGAGAACATAAGTTCTATGTTGAAGTATCACAGGAAGAAATGTTCAGTCAAAGAGTGAATTTAGAATAAATATTGAAACACTTGTATTGATTGAAGTATTCAACATCCAAGTGATCCTGAGCACTGTTACACAGTCAGGGTGTAACAGCATTACCCAAGCAAAACAAGCCAGCACATTCTCATTTCAGAGGTGATGCTGTGAATTAATTCACAAGGATTTGTCACCAAAAGTTACTTGCCAAATGTTTTTTGAGAATAAGCTAAAATACCAAAGGTACAGGTTAGGAAGTTAGAAACTGCTTGCTTTACACTTAAACACAGAAAAAGATGGCACTGAAGTGATTTCACTGTTCACACTTCACAAAATCTGCTGAACATAGACTTGACTTTTAAATAAATAACCAGCCTTTGCAGTTCTCATCATGGATTCTAAAAAGGCAGATGCAGCCATTGCAAATGATTTTGCTCAGTGTTACATTTGTCAAAAGCTGTCAGAATGTAGTAAAAAGGTGTTTATACAGAGTAATATGCTGCTTGAACTCCTGTATGTCTCCTAGACTGGAGATTCTAGCTTGCTGATTTGTAAGAGCAAAAAAGTTCCAAGTGGGCCTGTTATTTTCTGGCTTTACTAATTTATACATGATGCACTTCTACACATTTACATGTCTGCAAATTACAGCCAACACTCAAGAACTGAAAAAGGAATCTAATCAGAGAGAAGACCAATCTGCTTCACATTGAACTATGGTAGGAATAGTGTAAAAAAAAAATAATCATTATTTTACCATAATTTTTCATTCCTTTAAGCATGAGTAAAAGAAATTTGTTCAAAAATGAAGTTTTGTGTCAGGACAACCAAGACTGGGGAGGGAGGGGAGGATTTTGACATGTGCTAAGCCAACAAAGTTTTCAAGAGATTTTCATACTATTGTGTGTGCCTACTATCTTCCACATTGTGTCTTTGATACACTCATCAAGATTAACTGGCTTTCATAAAAAACAAAACCAAATCAAAGCTGCTGAGTTCTAGATAACATTCCAATTTAAACTGAACATTCCAGAAAACAGTATATTACAGTATTTTCATATGTAGCAGGAAACATTATCTTTATCTGGAAAACAGACAAGAAAGATACATCCTTCTGGTGAACAGGTACATGCTGTTTGGTCTGGTTGCAGACCAAATGAATACTATCACCAACATAGTAATAGAGGTTTTATTTGCTCTAATTTTTTGTTAATATTATTAACTGAAAAATTATTTAAGAAATCCATAGACTACTGGCAGGCAAACATGGAAAGAAGAAAGAAATTGGAAGAAAGAAGAGGAAGTCAGGAAGAAAGAGAGTACTTACTGTTATATTTGGCCAGCTGATCTAGTTACATTCACAAGCACACTAAATAAGGAATGAACTGATAAGAGAAAAGGATACCTTCAAGATCATATGTGAGACACTCTTACTTAGTGTGAAAAGTATTAACGATGTACCAATGCTTGAAAACTAGGCTTTCTTATGTTTTATGGGATGAATTATACATGTAGATTTTTTTTTAAATTACCACAACATAAACCTGCTAACATAGGTTTTTATCTTTCAAAATTTGGAGCACAAGGAGAAGATTGCATTTGTCTTTTGATAACTTCCAAAGACACCACTTATTGTCCTAATTTTTCTGATATATCCCTGGCCATGTTTCAGGGACAGAAAGGTCTCAGAAGGCTGCAAATTGCTAGAGGTTAGGAGTTTATTGGAGGATGAGCTGGAAGTATCTTCATGGATCTGCTCTATTTTTATACCTCCTCTATAACCACAGTATGACAGACACTCATTCTCTATTTTAGAAATTATAACTGCCTTCATTTCCTGTTGCATTAGAACACGTTGTCAAAGATTACATTCTCCAAAGCTTTCCATTTATAAATAAATTTCAGAGGTAGAATTATTTTCTACCATAAGCACAGGTCAGAATTCCATAAATAAACTTGATTTGGATTTTATGCTTTGAAATTCAAACACTGTGTTAGATATGAAAAACGTAGTATATCATCTTCCCAAAATTACAAGTCTTACTTCATATGCGCAACAAACCTTCTGCAATTCTGCAAGTTGATCTTTATAAAGCACAACCATGTTTCATATTTTGTCTTCTATCATTGTAATAATGCAGGCCTTTTCAATTTCCCATATAGCTAAAATATACTACTTTGTGCCATGATTGCATTTGAATAAATTTTTTTAAGGTTGATATAGTATTTTTTTTTGCCATTACTCTAGGTCCTTTGACAGAGGGTGATGAATAACAGTCTTAAAGAGAATTTCATGATGAACAACCTCTTCAAAATTTCTGTTTATTTTTTCTTATCTTTAATGGCTGCATTGCTGTTCATAGCCTAACTCCCTGTAGGGATGGGACCTAGATACACAAACTTCTTTCCATATTCCTGCCTTCTTTTGGAAGAAAATATAAGCATACAGCTAGGGAATAAATTTAAGTGTGGTCTGTAGACTGAAGGACTGCAAATTAATTAGTGCAGATGAAGCTAATGTAACCGAACACAAGAGCCCACCGTCAGGATGACCACTGCCCAATCAAAATGCTTTTTTTAAAATGTGAAAGTCCTAAAATTCAATGCAATCTTCCAGCTTGGACTGTTCTTATTTCATTGTGATAATCAAAGTTAGTTTTGACAAGTTCTAATCTCTTTCAAAGTCTTGCTGAATGTTCAATTAAATCTGTCATTGTGGAATCATTAACACCTTATATGCTCATTATTACTGTATTGTTGTGAAGAGATATTTCTTCTAATATCAGTTTAAGCATTCTCACACACTCCCTAAAGCAGGAGTAAGCAGTTATTTAGATGATTTATACATACATTTCCATGTTTTTGAAATAATGTGATTTAGCTTTAATTTTGGACACCAAAATTCAGAATTTTCATTAAGCCAAACCCATAAAGATATTTAGGTTTCCAGTTCCAACTGAAGGACTTGAAATCCTAGTTCCAGAGAGGGCTCTGTAGTCCTTTCAATGCAAGAAAAGAAAATGTGGGTTGTAGATCATGCAAAAGTGACAGAAGCTGTGGGCTGAAAGCATTCCACTGCAGGAAATTAGAGCTAATAAGGCTTAAGGCTCCTCTATCCACTGTAGAAGTTGGACTGGATTGTTAGGGAGCAACTAATGCACACTGTGCCTGTTGTACCTCTGCTTCATGTATCTACAGCCAATAGCAAAGAAATACAAATACGATGGGATGGAAATCTCCTGAGGACTGGAGCTGGATGACCCTAATACTTGGAGAACATTCAGAGTTTGCTAATAAACCCATGATGTCCACATACTCCTCACCTGGACAGTAATAGTCAGTGGTTCCCATCAGTCTTAGTCATAATTTATTTGTTTCTTATTTCCTTGAGTGTGATAGAAGGATCTCCTGAGATCTGAGACTGCTGTTGTCAAAAGGAACCACAAAAGTTATGGCAAGAACATGGTCAAATACATCGATAGGGAAAATAATTATAGCAGATATTCAGCACAGAAACCCATAAGTAATAAATTCAACCTAAAATATCACTTATAATGCAGACTTTTTCTGGGAACACCAGCTACAGAAGGCAAAGCAGCCCTTTCTAGTGGTGTGAGTGTATGATATAGCATAGTCCTTTTTTTCATGTGTTCACTAAACATATCAGCCCATTTAGCTCTACACAGTCTGTTTATTCATTCCTTTGAAGATTCAGCAGCACATTCAGCTCTAACATGTGTTTGAAACCTGATGAAAGTATAACACATTCTTGATAGAAATAAAAGCATGATTAAAGAGGTAGTGCAGTAACTGTCAGTCATATTTTGTAAAGTCATTATCCTGTTGCAGACCTCTGTTTAAAAGACCTATCTCTTTATTAAAATATACATACTTATTATTGTTGAAAAAAAAGGGGTTGTTTTCTCTTCTGACTCAATTTTGTGTGTGTGCGTATACACACTGGTATGTCTGTCTCTGTCCTGACTTTCCTTCTTCAAATGCAGTAAACTTACTAGCTATACGACATTTACAGAGTGTTGTCATTTTGAGCAACTATTTGTGGAAGTTCGAAATTTGTATGAGATTGATTGATATGTAAAATATTATTTCTTCTCCCTCTACAGTCTTCTTTCTCAGATAAATGCAGATGCATAAATTCAGTGTTCTAGACACATTTTCTTCTATGGAAAGTGCGTAACAGCCTTTCTGCTCCAACTTTGGATGATATTGTTGGTAGAATCTAAGACAGTTTGAACAACAACAAAAGGTTGGTCTTGAGAACCTCTCCTGTGAGGACAGGCTGAGAGAGCTGGGGCTGTTCAGCCCGGAGAAGAGGAGGCTCCAGGGAGACCTGATAGCAGCCTTCCAGTGCCTAGAGGGGGCTACAGGAAAGATGGGGAGAAATTCTTTAGCAGGCCCTGTTATGATAGGACAAGGCATAATGTTTTTAACATAGAGGGAGGAAGATTCAGACTGGATATAAGGAATAATTTTTTTATGCTGAGGTGATGGAACACTGGCCCAGGTTGCCCAGAGAGGTGGTGGATGCCCCATCCCTGGAAACATTCAAGGCCAGGTTGGATGGGGCTCTGAGCAACCTGATCTAGTCAAAGATGTCCCTACTCCTTGCAGGGGGGACTGGACTAGATGGCCTTTAAAGGTCCCTTCCAACTCAAACTATTCTATGATTCTATGACCTATTTTATCTAAGAAGTTTGAGCAGTTTGTGAAAGGAATTATGCAGCAGCCTGATAGAGCAGGAAAAAAAAAAATTGATAATCCAGTCCCATATCTTATGCTTTTGAGGAAAACAGATCAAACACTTCACTGAAGATAATGTTACTCTTAACACTTCACTGAAGAGTTTGTCATCCTTCTCATAAGATAGCCTGTCAGTTGATCTAAGGAGTATAGCATGAATGGACCATTCTCTGAACTCATATGATAATTCTTATGAGATAAATGTATTTAGAAAGATTTTAGCAGTACAGTCATCAATGCTGCTTTACCATCTGCACGGTCTCTTATAGTTCTGAGCTCTTGGTATGATTTGGGGATCCATCAGAGGGATCACTGATGTTGTTGACTCTGCTTCCCAGGGTTGTGTGCTCCTTTTCCTACCCCTGATGCATTGTGATGCAGCTCATCACACAACAGAGGAAAGGGAGGAGGTGGAGAAGGGAACTGGGGGAAAGGCTAGAATATTTTTCATTAAAATGACAGGTCTATACGTTTGATTGGAGCGAAGAAAAGTCCTAACTGTCCTATATCTGCACTGAAAGAGATCTTTATGTAAGAGTTATTGGCATATATCAGTGGATAGTCACTCAGGCAGCAAAGCTCTATTAGATCACTTTGTTAATCTCTTTGATAATGCAGCATTGTTCCCTGATGTACATTTATTCACCTTTTGTTCAGTCTGCTTTTAAATGTCAAGAAATGGGGCTTATATTATTCCCCTTTGGAGATTACTCTACAGATTAATAGGTCTCACTTTCTTTCTTCCTCTTCTTTTCCCACTTCTCTCAACACTCAGCCATTATTTTCCATTTCTCAATTTTATCCCATAACTCATAGCCATACCCATTATTACACTAAATTAATTCTTACCCTTTTTTTAAACTAAAACCTTTCAAATAGCTGTAGGCAATTATCATTTTTCTCTCCACATTTCTAGGCCTGTTGCTATTCTCAAAAACAGTGAATAAAACAGGAATGGAAAGCAGGCATTTGATGACTATAGATCTTAGGTATTAGATTATTTTTTTTTTAGGTGACAACATGTAAACTAGTGCTGCAAACAAGAGATCACTTATGCAAAATGTGAGAAGAGAGATCATGAATTGCTTATAAAGGTGATTTATATGGTAACAATATGAAAAATTGCATTTTGCGCATCTGCATAAAAATTGCACATGTCCCATAGAAATCAGCTAATGCCTCTAAGCAATTGTGTCCTGACTTAATCTGCACACATTGTCTCAAATGAAGACTTCCTGAACTTTTGCCTCCCCTTCTTACTACCTGGTAATTATAGCATTTAAATTGCCTTGCTTCAAAATCTACAGATGTCACAAATTTCTTATTCCCCTGGAAATAAATTAAAATCATTCAGTCTTAGTAAGTAAAATTTAAAAGTGAGCAAGTAGAGAAAACTGCTGCATTTTTCCCTAAAATGTAGGCAGTTTCTAAACACTCTGCAGACAGATTGCATTAGATCCTAACCTTCTTTTCTTTCAAATACAGAATGTGACGTATCAATGGGTAAAATCAATGGGAGAGTATTTATTTTGGTTGCTTGGTGAGAGTGAATCTACAATATGATAAAATAGAATATAGTATCTGATAAGCAGACAATGTCTACTGCTGCCTTTTACAAATACTCTGTTACAAAAGGCTGTAGAGTTTCTTTTTTCCTATAGAAATCCCTGATAACATTCATGACCTCAGGTACTCTAAACTATTAATAGGAATGCCATATTCTATTCTTTTTGTAGAGAATGAAGAGATCTTGACTTGTTGTCTTAACTGTCTTCTGTAGAAAGATGATCAGAAGATCAAAAGAGCAGAATCAGACTGTCTAAATATACATTTATACACAAATATAGCTGTGTATGTGCTTGTGCATGCATATATATACATATATATAATGTAATATAATATGCATTTTTCAAGTCTGATTCTGTTGATTGTATAGGCCAAATCAGCCTCCTCATTAAATCAATTTCAAAGGGAAATGGTTATATTTAAAGAGTGAGGCATGTCTAGCATTTCTCTTGATGAGCTAAATCCATTCTAAACTCATCAGAGTTACTGTGGAGATGCAGTCATCTCAACATTTGCATAGGATTATGAATGTGTGGGGCGATTGTTAAGTATTGTTCCTATTAATTACACTCACTACTTTTTCCTTGCAAATATTGGGATACCAAGCTGTGCTCCAGCTCACAGAGATAACGCTGCCACTGAGTTGGACTGGGTTTCTGTGGGTCTGTGTGCAGAAATAGTGAAGTCATGTAAAAATGTATTTTTAGGAACTGAAAGAAGTTTTGAACACTAAGCTTTGAGGAAACCATATGCTAAGAACCATATTTGCTTCCTCCAAAATCCTTATTCAAGTCAGTAGGGAAGCAAGAGTCTTCGGTCCTTTACATGCCTTTACTTCCCTTTACCAACACGGTCATAAAACAGTGAAGAGTCTACATTGTACAGGAACCATATTATCATGCTTGCAGTTTGGTGGAGAATAAGTGAAGCTCTTATTCTGTCAGCTATTACATGCTAGGCAGTAATGGATGTGAGATGTACCAACATTTGTGCTTGAATGGAGCAATCTGGTTTGGTTTCAGACATTTGGTCTTGGTATTTCTTTCTTGTAAAATTGCCTTTCAACCTGGGAAAATTGCACAGTCTCCTGAAACAGGGACAACACAACAACCATGACTAAGATATCATTCGCAGGAGTTTTGATGCCATTTAGGAGCAATGTGGCCTAACATTTGAAGGGAGGATTCAATGTCTAGCATAAGTAGTACTTTGTCCAGTATTGCAGAAAATAAGAAACGGTGTCTGCCTGCCTCCCATGATGAGCTTACAGTTCCAAGGTCAGAGATATGTCAGCAAGAGCAAGCAAAGCATAACGCAAGCATTTTTTGTCTAGATTAATGAACATGACTCTTATGTTTAAGCTGACGTTTAAACAGTTTGAGTTAAGAGGCAAAAAACAAACCCAAACTGGAGACAATTTAGTTAATTGTTGATTTTATTTTTCTAGGGAAGATGCAACTTAAAAGCATTTCAGTGTGGTTACTTACAGGAATACTTTTTATTGTGTTCCCAACTTGTATCTCCCACCACCCCCAACTTCCCCAGGCTAATTCAAAACACAGTGATGAATCTAAACAGGATCTACAGAGAGGGAGAAATAGATACCAAGTCCTAAGCTTTAGTGAAAACTGATGGCTGGGTATAGAAAGAAAACTTTAAAAACATCCTTACCAAATAAAGGCTCTCCCACAGCATTTCCATTTGGAAACTAAGGAAATATAGGGTGGATGAACAGACTGTCAGGTGGGGGAAAAACTGGCTGGATCACCAAACTCAAAGAGTGATGATCAATGGCTCACCATCCAGCTGGTTGACAGTAATAATTAGAGCATCTCAAAGTCCAGCCCTGGGACCCATATTTTTCAACATCTTCATGAAAGATCTAGACAATGATTGAGTGTACCTTCAACAAATTTGCAGGTAACAATAAACTTTGAGTATGGCTTACAACAAATGGCAGAGCTTCCATCCAGAGTGGCCTAGACAAACTTGAGGAATGATTTAACCAAACTATTACTAGATTCATCAAGAAAAAGTGGAAAGTTCTACACCTATGGCAGAATAATTCTAAGCATCAGCACAGGATGGAAAGAGTCTAGTAGAGCAACAGCCCTACCCAGAAGGATTTGGTGATTACAATGGTCTCCAAGATGGAATATGAGCCACTGAGTATGCTCTCACCAGGAATTAGATATATTGTATTTTGGGCTAGTAAAAAGCATGGCCAGCAGATCCAAGTAAGCTATCTTTCTCTGCCTGTCACTGGTGAGATTCCACATTGATTAGTACTCAGTCCAACTCAAAACTAATGATGTGGAGAGTGGCTATGAAGTTCAGCAGAGGTCAAGGGCACATGGTCGACCCACAGGTAGCAATTATGTGGACTTGTTTAGTCCAGAAAGTAGAGGCAAAGACGTGACTCTAATACCAGCCAGGAACTACATGGAGGAGAGTTTCAGAGAAGATCAAGACAAACTCTTACTGGAAGCGAAAGATGGCAATGAGAAGCAATGACCACATGCTGTGGTTTAAGAGGATCAGATCAGACATTAGTTTAAAAAAATAATAAAATCACTGGGAAGGTAGTACAACACTGGAACAGATCACCCCTAGAAGCTGTGGAATCTCCATCCTTGGAGACCTTCACGACTCTCCTAGACAAAGTCATGGAGTGAGGTACTACTAGTGATGGGGACACTGGCACTGCTTCAAGCAGGAATGTGAATCAGAGAACTCCAGAAGTCTCCTCAGGAAACCCTTTCTATGAATCTATTAAAGTCATGTTCCTCCAGTGAATATAGTGAATCTCAGCAGAAAAATTAGCCAAGCCAATAATTCCTTTTAAGCTAGAATTTTCCTGCTGTGAAATTAAATCCTTTCCATTGTTGATGCATATAAATTATATCACATATTTAGGTGAGGAAATGAAAGCCAACCACAAAGCTTGTTTTAAAGATTTGGAAATCCTACCTGTGAGTATATTGGAACATAAACTACATCAGCTAAGGGGCAAACTGGAAATAAAAAGGACAAGGAAATTGTAGGGGCTTAATTAAGAAGAGAGTAGTATAGTGCTTGGAGAATAGGGTCATAAGCTCTTCAAAGAAAAAAAGCACACCTCTGACCTGTTCAAATTCCTTGAAAAAGTTAATAAAATGGTACATAAAGGTGACTCAATGGACATAACTTACTTTGATACTTCTTTATAAGGAACTCTCAGAGAGAATAAATCTCTGAGGTAAGGAGCATAGTCTTGCAGTGGATTAAAAATCACTTAAGTGAAATAAAACAATGAATGGTTGTGAGGAGAAGGATTCTTATGTTTCAGTCACCCTGGATCATTTTCATAGGTACCGGTCATGTGAGGGATGGAACGAGACTGAGAGAGAAACATTAGCCTATGACACTAGACTGTCTTGATTAGTAAAAAGTACCTATGGATGAAGAGAATTATACGGTGCCCTTAAGAAACACTCATTGTCTATAATGTGGTAGCCTCTAGTAGCCTTCACTGTTGTTACCTTTCTGAGTTAAACCCTATGCAATGTAGTGTAAATATAGCATTTTCTTGAAGTAGTTGTCCCCGGAAAAAGGAACAGCTTCATGGCAGTAGGTGAAACTCAGCACTAGCAAACATGGTCAACGTTCATTAAGGTTACTCCTGGGCTTTAAGCTGTTATGATTTTCATAAAGAAAAGCAATGTGATTCTTCGTTGCTTGGATTGGATGCTGTTTAGTGTCTGAGAACCATACAAAATGGAATTCACTTGCTACAAACATGATTTGACTGTATTTCACTACCACTTCAGGTTTTCTATGTAAGACCGAGACAGGAAGAGCACAATCTCAGAAACATCAGCATTATATGTTGTGCAAGGTTATTGGTCTTTGTGCTCAGTAGCTACAGAAAAAAAAAAGCTTGTTGAAAGTACTCAGGCCTTAAGAATAATACTGCTCAAACATTGTGTTTGGGGGCTGTTCAGGCAGGACTTATTTTGTCTGGTTTTATATGACACAAATAAATTTTCTCTCCTCCTTTTCTATTTCTCCATGGGTATATAAACAAAGATGATTTAAGTCAATCTACTCAATGTCAGAGGACATCATCCTGCCGACCCTAACAGGTGTCCAGTATGCAGCAGGCAAAAAAACAAGTCACATCATCCGAAGACACAAATATGGACTTCTGTAAGACCCAGATGTGAAAAAGAGTCTTTTACTCATCACTGAAAGACAGACAATGCATTTTTCAATATATATATATCTCCAAAGTTTTATCACTTCAGAGCAATTTTATTTATTCAAATAGTGCTCATAAATAGAGTGAGAAGAAAATTCAAGTCTGTTTCTACTTCCCCCTGTTGTGTAACTGAATTGTATTTGAAAATGCTGCCCATTTCAGACATTTGTTTGACTGGTGGTGGACAGTGGGAGGCTGGCCATAACTGTTGTAGACTGGCAAAGGTCTTTCTGGAAGGAAATCAGGGAAGAGGTAGGACAGTTGTTAGACTTTGTCAAAATTATAACAAGCTGCATTTTGTGGCCCAGGTCTGAGCTGACAGAGTTGTCTATGTGTCTGACAGATGGCACAGAAATGAGTGTAGACAGTTCTCATCCAAGATACTGTAGAGAGGATAAAAGGGAGAGTAGATGATGAAATTTAAGTTAATATTTTTATTTCATAACTTCAGATTTAATTTTTCAATATAGAGGTAGTCCCATTAGCTTAAAAGCATAAGTTCACGTCTGTTTTGTTGTTATTCATAATTTCTAAAGATCAAGCACTTTTTTCTTCTGTGATCTTTTGCTTCTTGATTTCTGTCATCCCATACACAAGGATCTATGTCACACTGAGCTTTGTTTTGACTTCAGCTGAACGATGTTAGATACAGCTTAATAACCAACCAGGTTCTATAGCTATTAGCTTCCTGGATAACTAGAGCAGCTACCTGCCAAGCAATTTTAAAATTTATTTACTGCTCTTTCCTGTTTAAGGTAGTCACAAGACACATTCTCTATATGCTGTTTCTTGCATCTCTCCTCTTTTCCTCTTTTCCTTTATCATGTAAAGATTCAGAGGTTCAGCTGAACTTTAGATAACTCTTATGCAAATGGTGTAGCAACCCAGCCTTCCTGCAGAGGTTAGCTACTTTGCAAAGCTAATGAAAACTGACACCTACCTCAGAAAACTTCCATTTGCACTAGGCATCTCCCTCACTTCATTTTCTGGAGAGTTTTCCATTTCTATATTGAAGGTACACTGCTGTGAAAATCTTGCTGTAAATTTGTACCTGCACAAGCAAGACGAGGGAAAATCTATCAGTGTTTACCTGAAGCTTTTGATTTTTCCAGTGGTGGTACACATAACTTGTTCTACGGGGAAGCTGTCTATCCAGAAAGAATAAAGATGAAATCTTGCACTCCCAAGACCTCAGTTTGCATCCATGACAGGGAAATGCCCATGCTGCACTATCAGGTGCTTTCCTCAATATATAATTAATATGGAAAAATAACATTAAATTATCCCAGTTTTGAAGAATCTTATTTTGAGACAACACAAGGAAGCAGGGCGCTTTCCTGCTATCAGTGACTGAGATGTCCAGTTGAACACAATTTGAATTATCTACACTTACTCATCTGTTGATCTTGCCATTCACAAAACATTTTCAGGTATGCAAAGTTTTCCATTTCCCTTTCCTTAAAACTTCTCAGTCTATTGAAACAAACAAACAAAATCAAATGTAGCATGTAACTGATAAATTTAAACCATCTTCTAAGGATAAGAGGAGTAGTTTAGGCCATCTCCTAAGTAAGGCTATGGAAAAAGGCAAGCAGAGGGTAAGATTCACCAATTAAAAAAGCTTGAAACTTGTATCAGCATGAATTTATCTGAGTGTTCCTGCTTTCCTTTCATTTTTTTTTTTTTCTAATAAGAATCTTAAACATCAATAAAAAATATAATTTAAATTGCAGGGACAGTTTAGACTAAGTGGATCAGCTGACATTGGGAAGCAAATTTTACTTTTCATAGTTAGACTGATTAGTCATGTAGATGTTTATCCCTTTGTGCTGATAAAAAAAAAATCTGTTCAGTTGACAGATATTTATTTATAATGTTAGCCAGGACAAGATAGTTCTAGGTAACACTGTAAATTAGCTGTGTATTCTTTTTTTTTTTTTTTCCAAATATAGTTTCTTTTCTCTTTTTTTTTTTTTCCCTCATAAAATAAAATATGAAGGAAACATAGATGGCATATATCTCAGCTGAGGAACATTGGAGAGCTTCACTTTGTAGCATGAGTAGTCTTACAAATATGTCAACATTCACTCACCGAAGAGGACAATTTTTATGTTACTTGTAGTACAGTTGCAGCAAATCAGGAATTTAAAAAAGGTTTTCCGCTGGTTCACAATCAAGGAAACTTTATAGCAAGGCACTGCTGCATGACACCTCTTTTCAGTGTAGGATTATAGAGCTGTTTCACAAGAGGCTTCCTGATTGACGTTTGAGTGGGTGCAACACAAAAAAAGCTGTGCTTTTAACTTATGGGTTGCAGTGTTGTGACAGACTTTGGATGTCTTCACCTCAGAAAGTATCTGGGGAGGGAGGTAGCTTGTTATGTCTCTGGCCTGAAACTCGAGCCAAGATCCAATTCTACTCTTTAACACTCTTTGCTATTACTTTCAAATCATGGGATTTAGGTGCATAATTTTCATTTAGATTCATGGATCCTAGTGGAAGCAGATATTTTGAAGATTCCTAGGTCTATCAATTGTTTTAATGCCTACAAACCTGACTACCGCCTCCAGCCAGGTGATTTGAAGTGCCCTTGATATCTTCTGAAGTGAAATTCTGGAATTCAGTGAAGTTTAGTAGCTACCCAAAGTTACTCTGTAAGGAATACTAGGACCATAGATTTGTCTAAATATCTGAAGTTTACGCAGTACATCAGCTTTCTTCAGTCATTCTAAATTGATAGCACCAAGTTTTCTAGTGATTTCAACACAAGAACAAACTTTTAGTAGCAGTCATTAGTGTCACTGTCATTGGTGTCAGTAGTAATAGTAGGGTGAGATCAAGAAGAGAATCATAGAATAGAATAGTTAGGATTGGAAGGGACCTTTAAAGGTCATCCAGTCCAACCTCCCTGCAAGGAGCAGGTACATCTCCAACCAGATCAGGTTGCTCAGAGCCTCATCCAATCTGGCCTTGAATGTTTCCAGGGATGGGGCATCAACCACCTCCCTGAGCAACAAGAGAAAGTGTTTCTCATCTTTTTCATCATGGCTTAGCTAGTTTATTTCCAAAATAAATCTCAGGTCTTTACAGTCCAGAGCATTAATTTTAGGTTAGAGATAAAACTGAGATCGGGACTGCGGTGGGAAAAGAGGAATATCTTCTATGTCTACTGCTTAATCTGTACCACATTGCAATTAGGAATGCAACAGGTCAAATACAAGAAGACAAGATGAAGCATAGCTTTGCATCCCAAAGACAGGAAATACTTGCCAGGGAAATGTCAGCCTTGAGTTTTGGTATGTGCTCTCAGAATAGCTTCTATGTTTTACCTTCAGGAGTCACTAGATTAAATGCAGAATTTGTATATTTAGCATGTTGCTAAAAATGCCCTTACCACAATCCAGAAACTGAAAATGCCCTTGCCTCAGGCTGTATCTCTCTCATATCTGTATGGCTCACAATCAGCTGTAAAACCTTTTTATGGACATAATGGAACATAGTAACTAGAGCCTGAAATCTCTAAGCCCCTCATCTACCTGACGGCCTGAAGTCAACTTTTCAAGATAGAGCGTGACCTTCATTTTCAATAGACCTTCATCTTTACGTAGCATCTTTACATAGTAGTGCAGTGGCAATTGTTCACCATGATATTCACTACGGAGCAAGCACAGAAGAGAATATACAGTGTATACTGGAAAGGGTCTCCACTTGCATCACCATCCTGCCCATTTTATGAAACAGAGCACAAACAGGGTGAACAACAGTGTTAAAATAAAGACCCAACACCCACTGTTGTCACAATTTAAACAGCCACAGGACAATCTGTTTTAAATTATCACATGACAGATCTTATAGTAAGTCTAAAATGTAGTGACTGGCCCGTGGAAAGAGACTCAAGCCAGCTTTAAGCCAATTCAGGCTTCAGGGTAGCTGTGACAGCATGGAGCCTACTGTGAGTAACCATCAGAGTCGTGGGACCTTGGGCAGATTTCCCAGCCCGTGCTGTCCTGGAGTCCCACTGCTATGGTCTGGAAGGTAATGCTGCTAGTTAGTTGGGTTTATCTAGGCTTTCTGGGCTGCATTGCACTTCGGGGAAAAAAAAAAGGAATTGTCCCAGAAATTCTCACTTTAACGAACTCAAGAGAAAAGTGCAACTAAGAAACCTTTCCACCAGGTGGCAGGAAGTGTCAGACACTGGGATGACTTCAGCATCAGGCATTGCTCATTTTAACTTACGTTTTCAACTTGTGGAAGAATTTGAGCTGAAAATGGATTTCAGAAGGAGGTAGGAACCCAAACTGGTTAAGACCTGATGATCTCCAAGGCAGTTGGCTTGTGGATAAGATAGAAACATAGTTATGAAGCAATCACAGAGCCTGAACTCTGAAAATTCCCTAGTTTAGTACTTGATCAAAAAGTTCCGTTCACTTCCTCTGTTTAACACTTGTGTCTAGGTCCTGCATTCCAGTCAGTGGACAGTTTGTTTACTCTATGACAGCAAGAGGGTGGCTATGAGATCGTGGGGATAGGACTGATACCACTTACAGATTGGAAATGATTGTTCTTTGACAGTAGCCTGGCATCACCCTGTAAAATGCATGTACAAGAAATTAAGAGAGATTATAAATGATTGAATTGCAATTGGCATATGAGTAAGGGTTTTGGCAACAGCAGGAGTGTGATGGAATAAAGATAACTTCTGGCAGCGCTCCAGAGAAAGCTCTATGCGTGGAAACAGGTTGAAAAGCTGTGAGAGGAAAAAATAACCTCAGAGTCAAGGGCAAGTCTTGGAGTTTCCATCCCTGAAAGTAAAGTGAAGAATGACAATCACAGAGCTAGAGACATCAGACATCAATAACTCTTTATCTGTATTATGCCTTCATGCTTTGAAGGATTCAGTAGGAAAAACCTATGGTGTACCCAAGAGATGACAGAGCCTAGACAGGCAGATAAATGGGAAACTGAAGGACAGAAGAGTAACTCAAGGAAGATATAGAAATCTGTGTCGTCTGAGGAAAAGTGATGGTCTATATAAGCCAGCTGTGGCCAGAAGCCTATAAGATACTTCCATGGAATTTTTAGGATATATCATCTGAAGCCTTTTCAATAGGTCAATCTAATATTAAACCCAGATCTTAATATTTCACATGTTTATGAAGGCTTAAATACAAGAGAAGTCTCAAAATTTTTGCATATAATAGTAACTAGAATTAAATCTGGCACATTTCTCGCATGTTTTACAATTAGGCAAAAGGGTGACACTGGACCAAGACATTCTTTGCTGTAACTAGGTTCACTTAGCAGAGTTATAAAGAGGGTGTCATTGACTCCCTGAGAGAGTTGGGGCTGTTCAGCCTGGAGAAGAGGAGGCTCCGGGGAGATCTTATAGAGGCCTTCCAGTACCTAATGGGGGCCTACAGGAAAGATGGGGAGAGACTCTTCAGCAGGGTCTGTTCTGATAGGATGAGAGGTAAGGGTTTTAAAATAGAGGGAGGTAGATTCAGATTAGATATTAGGAAAAAAATTTTTACACTGAGGGTGGTGGAACACTGGCACAGGTTGCCCAGAGAGGTGGTGGATGCCCCATCCCTGGAAACACCCAAGGCCAAGGTTGGCCGGGGCTCTGAGCAACCTGATCTGGTTGGAGATGTCCCTGGTCCTTGCAGGGGTGTTGGACTGGATGGGCTTTAAAGGTCCCTTCCAACCCAGTCATTCTATGATTCTATGCCTCTACTTAAAATAAGAAAGGATAATTTTAAATAAGCCTTACAAAGAATTCTTATATTCAGAGAGCTTTGCTGTAATGATTTGATCTTTACAAACCTCAGTAAAGAGAGAAACTGAGTCAGAGACTTCTCAGAGATTAGAAAACTATTGGTGTCACACAAAGAATTGACATTTGTAATTACCAGTGCCCTGGTCTGAGATCAGTAGATAACACCTTGCTCAGATATGACATAGAAAATCCTATAAGGATATGAAAATCCATGTAGATGACTGGTTTGGAACTAATACAGTACATGCTTTCAAAAGTCATCTAATGCTCAAGAGTTGCTTTGCACTAGGGCTGATAATGATAACCACATGTACACAAATAAACTGCAAAGGAGAAACATTCCCACTCACTGGACTTCAGCCGTCCTCTTATAGAACAGTTAGATTGGGATCTAAGCACACTGTTGTTCCTCCAAACTCTTTCTGGACATGGTTCAGGACTTATTATGCATCTGGAACCATAGGCAGTTTGCATATGGCTATTCTCTTCTGGAGTCGTGATACCTAGCTGTGGCAATGCAGGTATCTCCACTGGCTTTTTTATCACAATGACCATTAGATTTGACATGGCACATGGAGGATAACCACAGAAAAGCTTTTATCTCCTCTCCAAAGTACATATTTCATCAGGAATTACTGTTGCATATTCATGCACACCTATACTTTGCCTAAACAAGCCTTTGTGCTTCCGTTAGCTCTCACCCTAGAACATCCACCCACTTTCTCCATCTTGTTCTACAGACATTCTTCACCTATCTCCATCACTAGGACCACAGTCAGAGGCAGCTCCCTGGAGACCACCATCCAGGATCCTCTAACTCTAGCAAAGTCACAAATACACACATTTGTCCCCGCTTCTCCAGCTGTGGTTTGCTATGAAATGACCCAGCTTCACTTCAGCATGCAATCAACAACCAAAAGAGACACTGTTATCTAGCATATTCCTCTAAAACATTGCTAAAAGGTAGGACATAACCTGCAAAATTCCCCACACCGTCAAAAAATATCCCAAAATAATTCAGTAGCAGGCTTCAAATCTCTGCTCATGCCTCAGTTCTCTCTCCCCTGCTCCTCCTTGCTTATTTATGATTGAAGCGTGTGATTGTATTATTTACAGTAAGTCTGTAAAATGCTTGTGGAAACATTTTCCTGGACAGAATATCTGAACCAAATAATTGCATTTTAAGTACCTCTCACATTCCTTGTGGGAGATGGAACTGTGCATAAATATGCAATTTACCTCATCTTCTCATTTCCTTACCTTTGTAATCTTAGACAGGAAAAAAAGAAGTCAAGCTTTTTCTGACTGCAAAACCAGAGGTCACACACCTCTGAATATTAACCATGTTCTTGTAGGGATCTTTTCTGCGGCATTCAGCAAGACACTCAAGCTCAGTGCCCTAAGTTCATCATTCAATGGTAATATGATGCTTTTCTGCCTCGGAGGATTGAGCTCAAAGCACTGAGACGAGCGACAATATCTCTAAGTTAAGCCTTATTAGTAATATAAATTATTTTGAGTACCTAATAAGGATAAGCATCCTGCAAAATACAGACAAATAGTAAGGACAATAGGAAGGTGAGAAATGCTGTGATTGTCAACAACAAAGCTGTCTATGAATGTACATTTCAAGATAGCAGTGAACCCCCTCATACACATGATTTGAGACTCAAGATATAAGAACTGTAGTATTTTGAAAGTAATATTACCTCCAGAGGAAAGAACCTAAGGGGAAAGAAAAAGGAATGGGAAATTTCAGAAGGAAAACAGCAAGGAAATTATGAGTATGGGTCAGTCAAATGAGGAGGACAAACAGAAAGACTGCTCTGAGACATTACGGGTAGCATAATGTGACAGCATCTCTGTGGGCATTCCTTGTGAGATGCAGGGCAACAAATTGTAATACTCTGAATCTCGCTGGCTGATGCAATACCCTGTTAGGGAGAGAATCCAGCATCAGTTGTCCATCAAATTTGCTGTATGTGTGAGAGATTAAATTCTGCAGGCAAATGAAGGGGAACGCTAGGAGTGGTTGGTTGAAAATGTATGACTAAGCATGTAAAAGGCGGGTTTAGTATCTGCGAACAGTATTTTGTTAATCTGTTAAAGTGACTCTGGCGTGTCAACACATTAGAGTAGGGGTAAAGAGAGCACATTTTTTTAATTATTCTTCTTTTTAAAAATTCAGTGGTCCTGGCACCGTCATTATTTCTTGCAAATAAAAGCACTCCTCAACTCATTTATTGTAACTTGTGCAATGCATGTAGCAGAGGGAGTAACTGGCCCTGGCAAATTATAAAACCAGGCTTGCCAAAAATCCCCTTGAGCTGGTAGACAAAGTCTGATTCTGTTGTTTTCGAAAAACTGTCAAGTGCATCTGAGCCATTTCCTCTATAAAAATGAGTTATCTTGCAAAAGACCTCCCTTTTGTCATAATTCCCATATATAAAGTTATATTTGTTTATAAATGAGTTTGTATGATGTATATTCTACCACAGCTGTCTTTATTATTTCTAGGTGCGGTTATTAATGCAAAGCATAAATAAGCAAGGGTTTATTTTTATATCACAGAGAGTTTCTTCAGGAAAAATATATAATCTTGTTCTTTCAAATTCAGCCATTTCTTATGAAGAGGCCACATTTCTAATATAGTTGTTATCATTACTGAAATAAAAAAGATTTAAGTATTATTTATAATTTCCGCAGGTTGGTTTTACATTTTAAATATTAATATCTAGTGTCTTTTACTTGGTCAATAATAAAAATGACATAATTATAACTAAATTCATTCTTCATCATGGCCAGCAAATACAATAAAAGAGAAAAAATAATTAAAGACTGATATTCCATAAAGTAATTGCTGATTTGAATGGCTGATTTGAATGTAACTTGTTATTGATGCACAAAAATGTCTTTTAAAATCCGAAAGATCTTTTTTTAACTAAAAAAAAAAAATCAGATAATGTCAGTCTTTCCAAAACAATTGTCCTCACTGAAGTAACCAAACCAAATTGATATTTAAAAAAAAAAAATCACCCATCAAATTTCTAACTATACCTGTGTGTAAAACCAGTGGCATCACACATGCAAAAATAAGTACAATCCTCTCCTAGCCTCAAAAAACAGTGAAAAAGTTTAAAAATGATGGTAACGTACATCATTTGCTACCGCATACAGTAGCATAATCCATGTGTAATTAATTACTGTGATCCCCTCATACGCACCAACTACACACTAGACTTTGCGATGGCTGAAAGTAACTTTAATCTCATTACTTCTTGGAGTCACAGTCATGTTGCTGTTAAAAGACCCTTCTAGGACTGGGGAAAACTACAAAATACAGTGCTGAGGGCTGATAATTCGCATTTTGTTCCATGTTATTAATGAAAAGTGTAGAAGAAAGGCAATTTGAATGCTTTCAAGACTCCTCTAACCTGAAGATTATGCTATCTACAATTTTTATTAACATGATGTAAGCTGTGCAGTCAAATTTTTGAGCATACTTTTCTTAATTTTTTTTCTAGTCATAGTGTAACATTTCTTTTATAAAGATTTTTTTATACTACATAAATACCTGCTTATCATCATTCAGTATCAAGTGTTCCTGTCACGAAAGAAGATCTAAATAGGTCGTTTTTGTCTGAGTGAATTGCTTATCTATTTGTCATTGCAGAACTGAGCCCTAAAATAACAAATAGAAATGAGTGAATGGAATACAAGCTGAAAGGACCATTAAAAACCAGCATGTCATGCTTGCTGTACTTGCAGTTAAGTGAAAATGCTCTTACACACCTGCTAGTCATTTTCTACATGTTAAGTCATGGAAAGATCCTAAATTTCTACAAACACCTGAATTAATAAAGCTTCATACGTCGAATGGTTGGATATTTTGATCTTATCGTCAGTGTCAGTGAAGAAACCCAGGTTCCAGAAAGTGAAGAAATCTGACAAATAATGAGTTGGAATAATAGTTCTAAGTCATCAGTGCGAAATCCTACCTCGAAGCACAAGATCATATAACCTAATAGCACATGGTACCCCCCGATACCTTCCCACAGCTGTCAACACTTCCCAACTTTGCAAACTGGGCTTTTAGCTCCAGTCAGTCTTGAGTGTGTTTGCCATGAGGGCATCTGTCATACTGAAGTCCCACTGATGCCTCGGTGGTGACAAGGTATTAGATTGGTGTTAATCACGAGGCAAAGGCAGCAACCGAGAGTGAGAAGGGGAGGCAACACTAATCATATGCACAGATAGCCTGCTGAATACAAAATTATACAAAACCACTCTGAAATTCTCTCCCATACGCTGTCTGCACTCAAAAAATTTCCCCACCCCTCTACCTGTAACCATCAGACCGCAACTTCTCTCTTGTAAAGTGAGTTCTGTAAGTCTTTCCACGTAGTAGGGTTAAGATAGAATCATGCCATGCTTCAACGTTGTACTATTATGCACAAATATTCCAATAAAATAAAAGCTGACTGTAATAGAAATTCTAGTAGTCACTGACAAGCACCTGCAACACATCAAAATGAGATAAAACATGAAATCAGTATGCACCTCAAATGCTTAGGAAGATATGCAAACGGCAGAGAAGCTACAATCAGAGCCATTGCAAAATCACAAGCAACAGAATGAAAGGACTGGGTTTGTAATCCAGTCATCATGCGATGATATTCTTCCTGCTGCGTGGCTTGTTAATTACAAATCTATCAATTATGATGCTTGAAAAGCCCTACCTCCCCAGTACTCAACAAACATTTTCAGAGCCCATATGCCACTCTTCTCTCCTAGCAGAGTAAAGAAAACGATTGTTGCAGTTTAGAAGTTTGATACCACTCGCCAGCACCATTTTTTGAGTCTAATAGGAAAGGGAAGTCTTCTCAATACAGGACTTTGACCTGCGTCTACTATTGGTACTGCCATGAGATCTCTATATAGATTTAATCTAGTTTCATAATCTCTCTGGGAGAAATCCTGAGCCTGTGGAGATTAACGGCAACCTCACTGCCTTAGTCCCCAGCCTGAGATATGGAGATGGCACATGAGGGTGTTGTAAAAAGAAATTTGGGCTACGCACGAACCTTAATTAACAGACGCAGAGCTCCACTGCAGAGATTGCTGCATTTAGTCATAAGTGAAACTGCTCCTGTATGTGTTGCACAGCCCATAAAGTGCTTTGGGGTTTGGAAAGTAAAAGTTTGCATAAATCAATGTATTTTTATTGTGTGATACAGCTAAAGTTACATACTTGCTCTCAAAGTCTGGAATCAGGGAAAATTTGTGTAGGGCCATTTCTTCATTCTCTCATTAAGGCAGTGCTCACTTGCTTGTAGCATGATATTTATGGGATGCTTTGAAAAAGCAGATCACCATTTTACTTCCCTTTGTCAAGAACCCCATCATCACTTGAGCATCCTCATATTCAGCAAGCAGATGTGCACTTCCCACGAGTTGAGCTCTGAGGTTTGACAGACCATAGTAAACATCCACTCAGTATGTGCATGGGAATCTTCTTGATGGATGAAGAAAGTGGGTAATGTGTATTCCAAAGGGGCAGGAAATAGCAATTCTGCAAAGCACTGTAGAGACTCCTTGACTGTTCCTCCAGCAAGCATACAGTTTATAGCAAGATTTTACTGATGATTCTCTGTCTAATTACTATCTACAGTAAAATAATTCATTTTATTCATAATGCTGAGGTCAGAAAGACTTCTTTATATGTACAATGCTTCTGAATGAACTTTGTATTAAAGTGAAAAAGGAAATACTTTAAAAGCTCTATGTAGAGTAACTCAGTATCAGCCTATTTGCATTCAGGGGTTTACTGCCTAACAATCTTTTCCTTGACATGATTTTACCTATGCTTTAGAACAGACTTACAAAAGGGATTATAGATTATGTTGTGGGGGTTTTTTTTGTTTGTTTTGCCATTTTAAATTACGGTGAATCGGCCAGTCGATGTTAGTTAGATTTTGCTGAGATATTCATATCAAATGTAAGTTCTCTCACTTCTTCTGTGATGTCCTCCCAAGTCTGTGCTTGTGCATGTGTGTTTTTGTGTGCATATAGAGGAAAACAGCCAAAACTGTAGTTTCTCCTTCACATACACAACACCCTTCTCCTCATCTGTCCTCTACTTTTGACATATTACTGGGACAGTTCCAAGGAGGCTTGTTTTCTTGTTTTACATTTAAGTAGGATTTTCAGCGAAAGATTTCATAACACTTACACATAAGGTGTATAAGAGTATGGTGCCTTGTTTCTTAAGCAACAAACCAAGGTGAAACACACAAAAGTGGTTTTGCAAGTAAATATAGCAAATCAGAGACTTGGGAAAAGGAGAGTGTGTTTCCTCTCCTAGCTGTAACTAGGAAAAGAAGAAATGTCATTTCTAACAAGGGAGATTGATTCAAATCCTTTGTTTTCTGTCATTGTAGGCATGGGATTGAGAAGGGTAATAATCTTCCCAAGATTAATTTTAAAACTGATATCTGAACTATACTCTTCTGTTGTCATGTGCTGCAAGTATATGTTGGTTTGAAAACCTCTGAAGTCAATGGCAACTCTTTCATTTACTTCAGTCAATGCTAGATCAGACAATTACTATCAAAGAGAGGATTTACAATTAATGTCTAGTGTGAATAAAGTGGAACATTCATGTCCACAATAAGTCCTTCTCATTACAAGTCATTTCATAGAATCATAGAATCATAGAATCACAGAATCATAGAATGGTTAGAGTTGGAAGGGACCTTCAAAGGTCATCCAGTCCAACCCCCCTGCAAGGAGCAGGGACATCCCCAACTAGATCAGGTTGCTCAGAGCCTCATCCAGCCTGGCCTGGAATGTTTCCAGGGATGGGGCATCCACCACCTCTCTGGGCAACCTGTTCCAGTGCTTTGCAACTCGCATTGTAAAAATTTTTTTCCTAACATCCAATCTAAATCTACCTCCCTCTATTTTAAAACCATTACCCCTCGTCCTATCACAACAGGCCCTACTGAACAGCCTCTCCCCATCTTTCTTGTAGGCCCCCTTTAGGCACTGGAAGGCCGCTATCAGGTCTCCCCAGAGCCTCCTCTTCTCCAGGCTGAATAGCCCCAACTCTCTCAGCCCGTCCTCATAGGAGAGGTGCTCCATCCCTCTTATCATCTTCGTGGCCCTCCTCTGGACCCTCTCCAACTGGTCCATGTCCTTCTTATATTGGGGGCTCCAGAACTGGACACATTTGCTGCTTTCATCTTTTGATTCAAGGCTGCTGAAGAAAGCAGGCTGATCCTTAAAAATCATTCCTAACTTAGAATCTCATGATACGTTTCTACAGTCAGAAGGAAACGTCTGAAACCACATGAAATAATTTCAAAGAAAAATGAATATGACCCTTTCTCTCACTCTTTGTTTTGCTTTTGTCTATGCCAGGAGAAGTAATTTTTGGTTTTTAGGTTGATTTTTTTCTGTAAACTGTTTTTCACGAAAGAAAAAAGGCTGAACACTGTACACTGTACCTTACTATGTATCTGATCAAAGCATACAACATTCAGGGTTGTATCTTGCATCCATTGATGAAGAAAGCTCTCTTTAGTGGTGATACAGAACTGCACAATAGGATGTCAAACACAACTCTCTTTATCACAATTACTAGCCAGCATAAACTTAATAACTAAAATAGCATTTAGAACAACCCCCAAACAAGTTTCCTGATAAGAAACAGCATTGCTTTGTTACTTTGAATCTTGTTAATGGACCCTCACTATTTTAAGTTGACTGGATACAGAATTTGCAACCTACTCATCACGCAGAAGCCGAAAAGAAAAATAGCTCTTTTTGCATCACCAAATAAAATCTCATTTAGTTTCTCCTAATCATAATAATTTGAACAACAGCCACACTCAATAATTTATCTTCCCTCTGGGATAAACTGGTTTCCAGACAGCAAATGTAGAATTGAACTGCTTTGTTCTTTTTATATGTAAATTTGTACTTGGAAAATCATCAAATAATTTTAGTCTGTTTGGGTTGACATGGTCTCTGTGCCAAAAGGTATATTTGCATTCTAGTTTGGCTTCCTTTTGCTTATCAGAAAACTGATACATATATATATACGTGTGTGTGTGTGTGTGTGTGTGTTTGTATTATAAACATATATGTGTGTACTTAACTCTGTGCTAACCAGTTTTCTCTGGGATATGGAGATGCCTACGACACAGAATTAATGCACAAAGTACTCTAAAATGAGGATTTCACTAACAGCTCTCTAATCTCACCACATGAGCATTAAACCACTTCATTGTTTGTAGCTGTGCTCTGCTTTGGAAAAAATCCTTAGTGTCCGTGTAATCAACAATCTCATTAAGCTTCGCTTCCTGTTAAATATAACTAATGAACTTCTCCAAATGTGGAAATTCTGGGTTGAATCAATTATAGGTGGACCTCCATTTGACACAAAGACACTTATTTAAATACTGGAAAAACTATGGCAGCCAAGTGAACAGCCCTTTGCTCTTTAATAGCATACAATAAACACAAACCTTCTCTTTACTCCCTCAAAACTTTGTGGTCTCACTTCAGAAACATTTTAGCCATCATCCACTCTCTGTACCTCATTGCTATCTTAAATATTTCTATGAAATCATGCTTTTATCATTTAATGATTTATTTATACCAAAATCATCAGAGATTTCTCTCTCTAGGTTCCCTGAAGAGCTTACAAAACCCAAACAAAAATAGAAAGAAAAAAGAAAACAAAACAAAACACCTTAAGGATTTTGGAACTGAACTTGATTCATTAATTGTAGGATTGTTGTCCTTTTGAAAAAAACCAAATCTTCTTTCTGAGAGTTCAGAGCAAATTTTCATAGTGTTTCCTAGGTATCTACTCAATCTATAATTATTTTTTCTCTCAATAAATAATTATTCTTTACCCAAGAACCAAGCACCAAAAAGACATGCCTGAATTGGGTTTTTGGGGGGTTTTAAAAAAACCTGTTATTCTCAATTGCATTTTTCCTTCCAATAGTTAGACTTTTCCAGTGATTTGAAAGACAGTGGTGAAGAATTGACTGCTGGTGTCATTGCAGAAAGCTGTTGAATATTTTGAGAGTCATGGCAAAACCAGCACTGAGAAAACAGTTTTATTAGGCTGGGTAGTTCTGTTGGATTTTTCATTTCATTTGTTTGGATTTGCTTTTTAATCTCAAACAGACCATTTGCGGCATTCTTTGGCAAAATATACTGTTTTAAAGACACAGTGCTGAGAATAATGTTTTCAATGGAACATGAACTCAACTGACTACCACATTTCAGATATAATTACAAACTGATATCTCAGCTGTACATCTTCTGAAAGCTGACAAATCTTTTTAATTTCATGAAACCCAGGTCATCTTACGAAAATATATGCTGAATGCAGAATTCTGCATGGGTTTGACATGAAGCCAGGTAAAACAAAGGTTTTGACAGGCTTTCTTATTTTCAGTTCCAAAACTCAAACAAAACAGAGGGAAAGGATCACAGACCCATGTAGACTAAAACCCTGCAAAATATTCACACATATTCCTCAAAGAAGAAATTTCTGAGCTGTCGAAAACCAACACCCTGGAGATGATTGATTCAATGTAATGAAATCAAATTGTGAGATAAAACTGTCAACCCTAAGAACATTTATTCTACACACTTAAGTCAGCATGTTCTAACTTTAATGTGTTTTATCAGGTACCATACTATGTCCTCTTTACCACAGTCAGAGAATAGCACAATTCCTACCGAAGAAACCCATCAGTAGGTGTAGTCAGTACCCATAGGATTCAGATTTCTTGATTTTGTATCTCATTTACGTGAAAAATTACTGTAGATTCACAGAGCCTCAAAACTATCACTGGAAACTCAAGGACAATGGTACCACACAGGTCACAGAGTGACTGAGGTTGAAAGAGATGACTAGAAGTTATTTTGTCCAGTCCCCAAGATGAATGATATTTTGGATTTTCTAATACACTTTCAAGAATGTAGAAGAATACTTCTGTTGAATTCCATACATAGACTGGATAATCTTCAAATATCCTCATTTGGGATTATTAGCTTTTGTAGCTTCCTACTTTTAGATTGCAACCCATGATGCTTGTCACAGAGATTTACAATATTTATACGTGCTGTATGGCACTCTGTCCTGCCAATCTGAAGTAGTGTTACCTGGTCCTGTTGTAGTAAAAGAAAGGATCACACACTGAAATGTAGTCTGGATCCATGTTTTCACTGCAAATAATTGACTCCTTTTTTTCCCTTTTGGAGGACAGTCACAGGAGGACATCATAGGAGAGGAGGCAAGAAGAGGAAAGCTAACAATATGTTTAAATGGCTGTTTCCTTCAGCATTTTAGTGCTCTTTGTACATTATTTTAATGATAGTTCATGTATATATACTGTAATCAGAGGTGGTTGGCCCATGGAGAGAAGCAGTGTATTGCATTTTATGTATTCCAGGTATGTGAGACAGGGAGAGAGATTCATTGATTGAGTCTCTGTATCTTAAGTGTTACTATATTTACTAGATAACAAATTAGAGATTTGTTAGACAGCAGGCTAAGTAGCTGTCTGTGAATCATGTATTTATTATGCATGACTCTTTCAGAGTCATTAGAAGTTGAAAAGAAAGACTCACTAGGATGTGAAGGGGAATTCAACTTGGAGCTGCTTGGGGACCGCAGTGATGTGTCTAAGCAACAGTTGCTGTCAATAACAGACCCCAGGTTACAGTCCTGGGGCTTGCATATGAGGTTTTCAGAGATATTTGCAAACACTAGTATTATTATACAAATGGATGGATCAGGGCACAGAGAATCTTAACAAAGTTCCCATCAATATCTTCAATATCAGTGCTATTGGAAACAGCAGAGAACACAGTAAATCTGATTTCCATTCCTTTTACTCACCTGCCAGATAGTACATTATATTCACTGTGTGAAACTTCTTGAATGTAATGTAATGGTGTCTAGATGCAAAACTGTAGACCATTTCATTTCCTTCCCTTTCCATTTTGATATAACAGTGAGTCTCATTTCCTGTCTTGAATAATTTTAGAGTCTTGCTCACATTGGTGGTGCTCGACTCCAAAGATGGCAGCTAGGTACAGGCATGCAATGATGCTGCTGAAAAAGTTAGGGAGAAGTAGGAAGAGATATTGTGAGTGCAAGAGAATATAGTTTTGGCTAAAAGGCAACTACTGCCACTGGAACAGTGTCAAAATACTAAAGAAAAATCCAAGAAAGAGCATAGGTTAATCTCCTTTCTTAAAGCAAAAACAATTCAAGCAAAACAATAGCTCAAGGTGAACAGGAGAACACAGTAGCCACATTCACATCTAGCTCATTTTTCCTAACCAGAGGCCATTAAGTATCTGATTAGTGGATCACTTGGAGGCCAAATTATCTGGTATGATCATTGACTGAAAGTTTTGTATAGATAGGTCTTAATGCTGGCCTTGTCCTTTTCATCACTTAATTATTGTATTTAGGAGAGGCCAGATCCAATACCAGGACCTTACAGTGTCAGTATTTTCTGAGGAATAATAAATATAAGCAAAATGAGAAAACTGTGATGGTTCCCTCCATTGTTTTTTGACCCACACTAATCCTGAAGCTAAGATCCATTATAATAAATCTCAGTGATTCACTCTGACCATGTATATATTTCAGGCTAGAACTTTTTTTTTTCTCAAATTCCATCAAAGTAGCCCAGGAGAGCCAAGATACAGTACTTAACTGTAACAAGACATTTCACCTTTGGTAATAAAGTTCCAGCATGTCTGATGACACTGTTACAGAAGTCAAGTAGGTAGAGTACTCCACATACAAACATTTTTGCAATAGCACAGGTACTTATAATTACTAAGAGCAAAGTTCAAGTGCCCAGTCAACTGACTGCCAGATTTCACCCATCATCATTACCAGAAGAGAGTGTAGAAAGCATGGTAGAGCTTAAAATGTAACCTAGTTTGATTATCAACAAATAATCACTTAAAGTTAAGAAGGCAAATGGATGGAATGAGATGAAACATGGCTCTTCAGAGGCTGATAGAAAAAATGGTCTTGTAAGGAGATTTTTTTGAGCAAAAAAATATATATGCACACAATAAAGGGGTGATTAGTCTTTAACAAGTCTTTATTATCTAAGATGATACTTCGGTAGGTGAGAGGTCAGCGACCATTACAAAAATATGCAAATACACTACAAAAAATATACAAGGCCTCTAGTTACATTGCCCAAGTCAAAGAAGGCAAAAGCAAGGACTGGGAATGAAGAACTGCCCACTGTAGGAGTAGAGCAAGTTTGAGACCATCTAAGGAACCTGAAGGTGCACAAGTCCATGTGACCTGATGAGATACATCCGCGGGTCCTGAGGGAACTGGCAGATGAAGTAGACGAGCCACTGGCCACCGTATTTGAGAAGTTGTGGCAGTCTGGTGAGGTTCCTGCTGCCTCGAAAATGTGAAACATAACCCCCATTTTTAAAAAGGGATTTAAGGAAGACCTGGGGAACTACAGTCCAGTCAGTCTCACCTCTGTGCCTGGCAAGATAATAGAGTAGAATGTCCTGGAAACCATGCCAAAGCACATGGAAAATAAGGAGGTGGTTGGTAACAGCCAACGTGGCTTCACTAAGGGAAAATTGTGTCTGACTAATTTGGTGGCTTTTTATGACTGGGTTACAACATTGGTAGACAAGAGATAAGCAACTGATGTCCTCTGCCTGGGCTTGTGCAAGTCATTTGACACTGTGTCACACAACATCCTCGTCTCTAAACTGGCGAAGCATAGATTTGATGGACGGACCACTCAGTGGATAAGGAATTGGCTGGATGGCCACACTCAACGAGTTGTGGTCAACAGCTCAATGTCCAGGTGGAGACCTTTGACTAGTGGCGTTCTTCAGGGGTTGGTATTGGGGCTGGAACTGTTTAACATCTTTGTCAGCAACATGGACAGTGGGATAGGGTGCACTCTCAGCAAGTTCATAGATGACACCAATCTGTATGGTGCAGTCAATATGCTGGAGGGGAGGGATGTCATCCAGAGGGACCTTGATAGACAGGAAAGGTGGGCCCATGCAAACCTTATGAAGTTCAACAAGGCCAAGTGCAAGGTCCTGAACACGGATCAGGGCAACCTGAAACACAAATACAGGATGGGCAGAGAATGGATTGTGAGTAGCCTTGAGGAGAAGAACTTGAAGGTACTGGTGGATGAGAAGCTCAACATGAGCCAGGAATGTACACTTGCAGCCCAGAAAGCCAATTGCATCCTGGGCTGCATCAGAAGAAGCGTGGCCAGCAGGTCGAGGGAGGTGATTCTGCCCCTCTACTCCGCTCTCATGAGATCCCACCTGGAGTACTGCATCCAGCTCTGAAGCCCCCAAGAGAAGAAAGACATAGACCTGTTGGAGCAAGTCCAGAGGAGGCCACGAAGATGATCAGAGGGTTGGAGCACCTCTTCTGTGAGGACAGGCTGAGAGAGCTGGAGCTGTTCAGCCTGGAGAAGAGAAGGCTCCAGGCAGATCTTATAGTGGCCTTCCAGTACATAAAAGGGGCTTATAGGAAAGATGAGGAGAAACTCTTTAGCAAGGCCTGTTGTAATAGGGCGAGGGGTAATGGTTTTAAAATAGAGGAAGGTAGATTCAGACTGGATATCAGGAAAAAAAAATTTACACTGAGGGTGGTGGAACACTGTCCCAGGTTGCCCAGAGAGGTGGTGGATGCCCCATCCCTGGAAATGTTCAAGGCCAGGTCGGACAGGGCTCTGAGCAACCTGATCTGGTTGGAGATGTCCCTGGTCCTTGCAGGTGGGGTTGGACTAGATGGCCTTTAAATGTCCCTTCCAACCCAAGCTATTCTATGATTCTAAACTGGTGAATTTGAATCAGTGAACTTAATCAGATTTCTGTAAAGGTCTAAGTAACTCAATATAAAACAATACAACACATTAAACTGAATTTAAATCTATTTAATTAAAGGTTTTGAAATATTTTCTTTTGACATGGTGATAACCTTCAGTGGGATATTTCAGATATATAAGGATTCTCCAGAGGTCAATTCTTAGCTTAGTGATCACTGATAAAAATTAATAAGGTAAAAATCATACAAGTTGTACTATCGAGAGCCATAAAGTGGAGAACAAGCAGCATTCTTAAAGCATTCACAATCATTTAGTATGTAGAGCTCACAGAAATAAAGTGTTGTTATTCTAGTCTTTATCTTTGTTTTTACAGAGCCAGACAATATCATTAGACCATGGGCTGTCAATATTTCATCTCAAGTCACCTATTGTGTTCTGCAATGCACTGAATTTGAGGTGCAGTTGTAGGGGAACGGAGGTCACAGTGGATAGTTTGGTTCTGTTGAGATGAATGCTGTCAAAGAAATATTCAAGTGGTGTGGTCTCACTAAATGAACCATTACGATCTTCAGCTTTCAGACAAGATTTTGAATATGCTAAAAGCAGGCACCACTCTAAAAAAAGCACCGGCAGTGGAGTGAGGTCTGAGTGGTAGTATCCAAGGCCAGGATGTGTGAAGAAAGCCAGAATAGGTGGTTTTAACTGATCTTGTTCAAAGAAAATATATAGCTAGGAGACCATCAAACAGAAAGAACAGAGAAGTATTTCTTCCATTTTTCCTTTTCATCTCTGTACTAAGCCGAAATTGCTTTAAGAGGAGTTTGAAATTAGATATGTGAAGTTAGGTTTCAGTTTGTTTTCAGTCTATTTTCTCTTTTTTTGTACAATTGATGTAATTAAGACTGCTGACCTGTGGATGACTTCACTCTGATGTCCCCAGTTGTAAGCTTAGAGAGGGCAAGCCAAAGAGTGTGCTGAGATGGAAATTTATACCCACACTGTCAAATTCGATAATGGATATGCTGTCAATGCAAAGTAGGGGTGGTCTATATGCAGAAAAAGGCAAGTTAGGAAAAGGACAGTAGAAAAATTGCAGTAGGCAAGGGTTGACAATGGTATAAAGATCTATGAAAGTAGGTACCTATAGATTACTCGGCCCCAGTTTACTTGGCCCCTGGCCTGTCTTCTGTTTGTGGAACCCACCTTTCTCACAGGGGGCAACGCATCCTAGCACAGGAGCTGGCGGGGCTTATCGACAGGTCTTTAAACTAGCTACGAAGGGGGAAGGGGACAAAACTAGGCCCTCAAGGGAAAAGCCCAGGGGAATGGTGCTCGATCTGGGGCTGAGGCAGCTGTCTCGGCTGAAGTGCATCTACACCAACGCACGCAGCATGAGCAACAAGCAGGAGGAGCTGGAAGCGATTGTGCGGCAGGATAACTATGACCTGGTTGCTATTACTGAAACGTGGTGGGACCACTCCCACGACTGGAGTGCTGTGATGGAAGGCTACAAGCTCTTCAGAAGGGATAGACGAGGAAGGAAGGGTGGTGGTGTGGCCCTTTATATTAAAGACTATTTTGACGTTGAAGAGCTTGGGGTTGTGAATGATACAGTTGAGTGTCTATGGATTAGGATCAGAGGAAAGGCCTGTAGGGGTGACATCGTGGTGGGGGTCTGTTATAGACCGCCTAACCAGGATGAAGAGAAGGACGAGGTGTTCTATGAGCAGCTTGAGCGAGTC